>JAUPFT010000004.1:28795709-29018209 GCA_036936625.1 Parnassius smintheus behrii
TAGGTCGGCCATTCTAAAGGTTAGCGTGGACAGATAGACATACGAAAATTCAAAAATGATTATTCATGTCATGCATCCAATGAGCGCGATTTATGACAGTTATTTCGATAAAAAAGCCAGACACTTCTATTTTATATAATTGGTATAGAAAACTAAACACACACACACACACACACACACACACACACACACACACACTTACACACACACACACACACACACACACACACACACACACACACACACACACACACACACACACACACACACACACGACACACACACACACACACACACACACACACGACACACACACACACACACACACGCACACGCACGGACGCATGCACACGCACACGCACACAAACACACGCACACTAGAGCCTTTTACATTTAAAGTACGGGAGAAGTTGCTAGCAAGTGTCTAATTAAAAATTGATTAATTGATGAACAAAACTTCAAGATAATATTAGAAATTTATAACACAAATTAACCCGACTTTATACGTTGTATACTAATAAAAGTGAAGTTAATTTTGATTTACTACGTAATTACGTGAATTTTTACCATCGCAAATACAACTGAAAGTAGTAAATCGCAGGTTTATGGGTAACCGATATTGCAGCAGTATAAAGTTCCTACACTTGGAGTTAAAAATTGGAAAATACCAGCTGATTCGAGCTAAGTGTAATTTTGCTATGTTTCTTTGTTGCTGTCATTGGATAAATTGTTTTAAAAGCGAGTAAATGCTACAATTCTGCGATACAATCACGGATATTTTTCAAACAATACTGCATTTAAAAAATCCGTGATTGTATCGCAGAATAATACATTTACCTGCACCTTGGTTAACGGATAGTTTAAAAAAACTTAAAAGCTAAAAGTAAGTTAAAAGCTGATAAATCTGAGAAAAACTTACGATATTATAATAAAGTACGGAATCGCTGCAATACATTGTGTGGGGATGCACAAAGACGCCATATTCACAAATCCGTCGAAAACGGCGACACAGCCAAAGTTTGGAAGTTTCTTCAGTCTCTTGGAGTTGGTAAAACATCCAATAATTCTCCTCATCGTAATGTTGATGTTGAATTCCTTAACAAATATTTCACCTGTTCTAGCACATTAAATAGCTCAGATAAAGACTGGACTCTGAGTATTCTTTCTTCAATACCAACTTCTGATTTTCCACCGTTTAATTTCTCTCCTTTCACTGATAGTGATGTTAAAAAGAACATTTTGTCCATCTCGTCCAATGCCGTGGGTGATGACAATGTTAGTCGTAACATGATCTTACCTATCCTAGAATTTGTTACTCCTATCCTCACCCATATCTTGAATAAATCCATCTCCTCTTCAAAATTTCCTGATGTTTGGAAAAGTGAACTTGTAACGCCTCTCCCTAAAAAAGCCCATGCTTTGCATTTTCCGACTTTTGTCCTATCTCAATTCTCCCGTTTTTATCCAAAATCCTGGAGAAACTAGTTTTCTTTCAGTTAAATCTCTACCTAAATAGAAATTGTATCCTGGATCCTCTCCAATCTGGTTTCCGATCGGGTCATAGTACGACAACTTCATTGGTTAAAGTTACCGATGACATTCGACGAGGTATGGATAACAAACAACTCACTGTGTTGGTATTGCTTGATTTTAGCAATGCGTTTAACACTGCTGATTTTGACATCTTATTGAGTGTGTTACGTTCTATTAACGTATCTCCTCCGGTGATTGGCTGGACGTCAAGAAGCATTACCTAACACTTTGTGGTTATTGATAACCAATTCTAGCAACAGATAGTTATTCTGTGTTTTTCTTTTTTGTTTTATATTTATTTATTCATTATCTATGTATACATATGTATGTGTATATATTTATATATATAAACCTATTTATTAATATGTATGTTTATTTTATTATTATTATTTTTTATGTATTATTGTGGTATTTTAACAAAATATAGTTTAGTTTATTTAGATATTAGAATGTAAGTGTAACATAAAACGCACCACCTCCTACTGTTCTTAATTCCAGTTTCTCCTTAGCCCAAAGGTTGTCTGGAAGAGATCGCTCTTTAGCGATAAGACCGCCTTATTGTACATACGTATATATTAAGTTTCCTCTGTAATGTATTTATTCGTTGTATATGTGTGGTGTACAATAAAGTATATACCATTAATATTATGTAATGTTATAACATGTATCGAAGAATTAAAACCCCGACTTTTGAAGCTTTGATTAAGCAACATTAAATCAGTATTATTTGAATCGGGCTTGAACGTAATTTTCGAACTCTTGGAGGTCCTAGGAGTTTAAAACACTGCTTGGATCTTCTTTATATACAGATTTATGAATATGGCGACATCTTATGTCGTAAAGTCCACACAACTCGCATGGTTATCGTAGGAGCCTGTACTTCTCCCGAATCATGTCATTTGTAGTGGCTGACTTGTGCCTGGTTTTAGCAACATTAATTTTTGCTATCATTTTTAAGGTCTAAGGTCTTTGGTTAACCATTGGGCTGGAGCTACAGTAGTATTTTCAATAAAATTTAATAGGTATTGCGTACAATAAAAACATGTGTGCAGTTCTTACGCGGTAGAATTAAACCCATATATGAAATTAAATCGTGTGTAATAAATCAAAAGAATAGTTTCTTTCGAGTAAAACTGCTCTAAACCAGCGCCATCTGCTTCATTCTGTTGGTAAAGTCATTTTATGTGTCCAGAAAAATTGATTGCCTCTCAATGTGGCACGTAAAATAGACGCTAGATGGCCTAAGCTTATGTAACCGTAGATTGTTATGAATTGATTGGATATGATAATTTTATTTACATAACCGTTGATTTTATGATGTTGTATATTTTAACAGTTAATATTCCATCCTAAACCGCAATAATATATATATATATATATATATATATATATATATATATATATATATATATATATATATATATATATATATATATAATATTGTCACTAAGTCACAAATCAATATTCCCTTATATCACCAGTAGTGATAAAAGGGAACATTGCTAATATTCCCTTTTATCACTACTGGTAAGCTGAATATGCTTGTGTATAATAATATAACTGCAGCCATGCTGCAGTTATATTAGTATTATAGTACTATCTACCACGTTACAAAAAATTAAGATGAGGTCTTAAAACTGTGATATTATGGCAATTTATTCAAAATATTGCACTTTTTCTTCGCCTCAGATAGGATTGTTATAGAACTAAAGTGACAAATAAACTGACAGTCCACCTGATGGTATGTGGCTACTGCAGCTCATGGACTTCTGCAAACCACTTGAAAATAAAATTACTAGGTATGTAGTTACCTCTGAGGTGGAATTCTTTACAGCCTGTAGTTAGTTGTAGTGCGAATGGGTCGGCTCAACCAGGGAGAGAATACGCTCTCACAGAATACCAGCGTGAAATAGCATTTTAACGTCGCTGAGTTGCATATGGTAAGTGTAAAGAACCGAAGAACCTCTTTACTGAAAACTATACATTCATCTTTGACCTCAGGAATGACGACGTATCTGCATTTTGATTCATAATCAAGGATAGATTTAGATGTCTATGTGCTTACCATGTACAAGTTTTGCAGAACTTCATGAATAAAACTCAAAAGAGTCAGATGCGAATAGGAAACTTTTAAAACACGATCACTGTTTACAACCTTACAGAACTTCTTATTTTTAAGTGTAAAGTTCTAATGTTGCTTACATGCTGATGATGGGATGCTGCTTTGAATTTTCACTTTCATTTGCACGGGAAGAGTTAAAAATGTGCCGAAAAACGTTTCATTCATTCATTCATTTCAATATAAAGTTATTAGATCCTTCAATTCATTCTGTAAGCTAGCCGGTTTACTTTTCAAAGAAAAGAAAGGAATACTAAAACAAGATACTATTACCAAATTTTGCTTCTCTAGTTAGTTAATCTGTGAATTAAATAAGTACTATAAAACTTTTAACTCTATAAATGTAGGATGGATTTCTATTGGACACAAATGGAAATCAGTGAAAAAAATCACTTCCTTCTTTTGGTCGTAATACGTGATGAATATAATGTGGGTAATTCTTAGCATTGAATCGGGTTAAAGCCAGACGTTTACGCTCTTTATACGTAATGCGATGAAAGAACGGAATTTCCATTTTGATTTTCATGTAGAAGTAAGTAAGCCATATAATGTCGGCTTAAGAAAATGTAGGCAATTGTTAATACTAAAGTATAATTTCGTTCCTGCTCTTTTAAATAAATGGCAGTAATTCGGGACAGGTACTGTCAAGCACATGTTTTACTGTGTATGGTGGTGGCGTAAAAGTTTCCATTACACAGTTTCAATATATACGTTATAGAGCAACTCTTCAGCTGCATAAAGGCCGTAACACGAATCTATGCGGAAGTAAGAATAAACTTGCACAGAATACCAAAAAGAAATAAAAACACTATAAAATGGAACTCAATGCTGCTGTGATTTATAAGATGAATGACGAGAATCGAAGCTTTTTAAATGAGATATTTTATCTTAATTCTCAAGGTTGAAAAGGCAGCTACATTTTAATTGAAAGTTGAGGATAGATGTGAGTGTCAGAACTTCAGCATCCACTCTACCACTGTACCGTCAGGTGAATATGTGCGCGTTTGACAACCTTACCCGTATGAATGTGGGTGTCGTAAGTTGAATAATGTTGAGGAGCAACGTTAAAGAAGCGAGACATTCTTGTATTTGTTACCACATTCACTTGATCAAGCACAATGATCATTGTTTATTCCTTACTACTTGTGATAGAAACCACTTTGCAATTGTGCAATGGCTTATTTACGAACTAAAAGACAGATAAACCTTTGGTAGCGGCTTTGCGGGGCTGCGAGTTTGAATCTCGCACGGATTGTTTGAATAGCCTACAAATAATTGGTCTGCGTCTGGGGTGTGGCTAATGTTTTGTGAATTATAAGTTATAGTTATATTTTGTGGTAGCTCAGAAGTGAAAGTACATTAAAATACAACAATCACTTGTGCCGGAAAATTCACATTTCAATAATATATACATTTTTCAGCACAAGCGATTGCGATGCAATAAATGGAGCTACATTTTACAAATTGGCGTTGGAGAGTACATTAAATTATATTGGCTTGGTGCTTACCAACGTGAATGAAAAGCGTAGTGAATATGGGCAAAACTTTCAGTCATTTCGCTGATTGAAATGGCTTGTGAATACACTGCTCGACGCAAAACGCTGATAAGAAAACGAATCGGAGATATTGAACAAAGTAATTTTGATACGATGCACATTTGAAGATGGCGTGTTCAAATTTTAACCATGGATAAATAAACCAATGAATTTGTCCATCCAATTATTTAAGGATTAATTTTTAGAGCCGTGGTAGCTCAGATGGTTAACACTCGCTGTAAATATAACGGAACTCGAGAAAACATCGTGAGGAAACCTGCATGTCTGAGGAATAAGAACAAAATATTTCGAAGATATGTGAAGTTCGCCAACATGCATTGGAGAAGCGCGGAGGACACAACCTTGTCTTAAAACCCCCTCAGAAATGAGGAGAGGCCTGTGCCCAGCAGTGGGACGTTATATAGGCTGTAACTTTACTTTTTAACTAATTTTTTAATGTTTAATTTTACTTAATATACTTGTAATATTATCTTAGAAATTTATTATGAATCCCCCGTTTATATCTTAACTGTAATTCTGAAAGACAATGCTTTCTATTGTATCAAAGTCAAAATATTTATTTCTTTACAAAATTTGGCCTTGGTTAAAGCGATTGCATTTCAAACTTTAAACCGCTACGAGCTTCGGAATAAATTCCAGAAAATTTATAAAACAAGATCTCCCCGGCCTCCTCTCATCGAGTTTACTAATTTAAACTAAATATTTTTTCAAAAATAACGCATAAATATACACCTATATTCATGAAAAAAAAATCCCAATAGAATTAAGTTTATTTTGATATAATTGAAATTTAGTTTCGCATTAAGTTTAAAATTATTATAATTTCCGCATCAAATAATTAAGCTACGAAAGGGGTATAAGACCAAAACGGTCTAATACCTCTTGCGAAGCTAAGTGGGTTACTCCGTCCGTAAGTAATCTATTTTAATCTTATAACAATGGTATCTTAAAACTGAATAATAAAATTACTTTAAACAAACATATTTTGAAATTTTTGAAGTACGATAGAATTTCTGCTTTTCAAACTTTATAAAATTTGTACCAAATGTACAATCCTTAAATATAACCTCATTTAACACGTACATTTCTTAATAAAATCACAATGAATATCGAATTTATTTATAATACGAAAGTATTTCCAGTGTTAGCATTGAAATAAATACAAGCAAGAAATATTATTAAATATATACCTAAACCTTAAAACTGAATAATAGAATTACTTTAAACAAATACGTTTTGAAGTACGATAGTATTTATGCTTTTTAAACTTTATTAATACCTGTACCAAATATATTTTCCTTAAATATAATCTCATTTAACGCCGAAATGTCTTATGAAAAATCATAATGGATACCGAATTTATTTATAATACGAATTGACTTATAGGTGTTAATATAGAAAAAAATAGAAGGAAGTATAGATAGTTACGAAATATTATCATAACATAAAAAAACTTAAACATTGACGCCTGTAACCCAGAGGGGTAGGCAGAGACTACAGACTTCCATTTAGCACGATCCTGACATACCTACCTCTCTCGCCTCTTCCACATCCATATACCTACGCATACATGCTCGTCGGTTAAGGGTACTCTTAATTTGGCCCATCTTTATATACCGCCAATTTGGTCGACAAACTTTCGCCTAGGACGTCCCTTTCCGACTCTTTCATTCACTTCTGCAACATATATTTGCTTTGTCAGTCTTTCCTCATTCATTCTTTCTACGTGACCAAACCACCGACCCATTACTTTCTTTATCATGGTCACCGCATTATCTTGCAAACCACACTCTTCTTTTATCACACAGTTTCTCACCCTGTCACTCAGATTCAGCCCTAACATACTCCTTAGCGACCGCATTTCAACTGCATTTATTCTACTCTCGTGCTTCTTCTGCCACACCCAACTTTCACTACCATACGTTTACCGGGGTTCCAACGTAAGAAATATTATCAATGAAGATAATTTTTATATTGCGTAATCCCATCCTTAACTCGGCTATTTTTAATTTCCTGAACAATCTGTGAGGTTGGTTTTCTGACACAAATGAAAGAAATTCCCACTAATAGATATGTATCTCCATCTTATTAAACAAATATTACTATTGCCAAATACTGGTAATGGATATTCTTTTGTAGTATAAGGGTGGCAAACGAGCATACATTCCATCTGATAGTAAGTGATTGCTGTGGCCCATGGACCTATTCTTTATAACGAATGGAAATGCAGGTGCGTTGTCATCCGTAAGGACTAAGATGGAATGCCTCGCTTACCCACATCACCCTTATCCCGGAACGTTGATGCTTCACATGAGCTATATGTTATAACGTTGATGCTTCACATCAGCTATATGTTATAACATATAGCTGATGTGAAGCATCGAAGAAGAATCTGAAGTCTGCAGTTTGTGATCATATCCTAGACGGCCCCAACCATTACATCAGATTTGATAAACCACAAATCCTCGCGAAAGAACACCGATTCCTACAAAGGGTGATACGTGAGGCTATTGAAATCATCAAAAAAATCATGAAATCATCAAAAAAAACATCCTAATTTCAATAGAGAAGGAGGCTGGGTACTAACACCTGCTTGGGATCCTATAATCAATAAAATTAAAACTAAACCCGAGCATACCACTGCAAGACCTCAGGACATGGTTCATTTTGCATAGATCGGACCTTAAACAATAATTAAAAAGCTGAAGGGTACTCCGGGTTTAACAATGACATCGGGACGTCAGTCATGTCAGTCCCCCGTGACCATGGGTCAGAAAGCGCCCGAAACGTCGGACGCTTTCCAGCACCCATGGTCGTGACGGGAATTAAAATTAAAACTAATTAAAATTAAAAATAAACGCGATAAAATCCGTAAAAGTAGTTTTAATCAAAAATATTTTTATTTATTTATAAGATTTTTTAAAAATAATGTGTATCAAAAAATAATCTTTTGAAAATCCTTCTTTTATTGTACTGATATTAGTTGTAAGTTTTTGCTGTGTTGCGGTCTGAAGGCTACAATGATTTCTCCCAATTAGCCTTCGTTTTTTGTAGTTGCCTACAGGTGTCTGCAGACTGCAGTAGCCATTTACCATCAGGTAAGTAAGTTTGTTTGTCACTTAAGTTTTATATTTAAAAAAAAACTGCGAGATAGACGCAGGTAATAGCTGTATTCTTATTGCAAAACAAATAAGTTGGGTTGACCGGGAAGGGATCATTTTCGCACAGGTAACGTAATTCTCCCCTCCGTTGTGTGTTTAATGAAAATACTCGGTACCGGAACTGCGGCATTTCACCTTAGTCCTCAGGAGTGACAAGGTAGTCGTAAGTATCTATAGGCCACTGTTTTCAATTACTATTAAATGGACTGTGTGTTGGGAATATGTGCGGATGAAGATGGTTTAAGCAGAATAAATCGCACAATAATTATATTAAACAAAGAAACACAATGTAACGGCACACAAATATAGATTTTACGATATGGTAAATGTGACTAAATCTACTTAATGAATAAAGGGGGTCGCCCTACACTACGCCTACCGGTACGAGGCCGCCACTCGAGAACCTTTCTTCCCCATCGGTTCTTCGAGCTATATGGCCGGCCCATTGCCACTTTAGCTTACTAATCCGTTGGGCTATGTCGGTCACTCTGGTTTTACTGCGGATATCCTCATTTCTGAGCCTATCACGCAGAGAAACTCCGAGCATAGCCCTCTCCATAGCTCACTGAGCGACCTTGAGCGTCCTCATACGGCGCAAGCAGCTTTAAATTCGGCGGTCCCTAGCTCCAACATAGATTCAAATAAAACGAGAAATTGATGTTTATTATCTAGAAATAACTTAGTTATCATAAAAATAATAAACGAGTAAGTATCATAGAAAAGAGTTAAAAAAACTACGCGTACGTATATGGGTTTAATAATGAGTAAATTAACTGGGCTTTTGATGCAAAACTGTTAAAATGTCTATATATGTATATATATGGGCTTTTGATGTAAAATGGTTAAAGTATCTATATACGTATGTATAGGTATATGGGCTTTTTATGTACAACAATTAAAATGTGTGTGTATGAACATAGTACCCTCACGTACTATAATAATAATATCCTGGTCGTTGTAGACGGCGCAAGCTCCGATTACAAGCCTATTAATGCTGGTGTTCCACAAGGCCGCGTGCTATCGCCAACGCTGTTTCTTCTGCATATCAATGATATGTTGCAAACCCGTAACATTCATTGCTATGCAGATGACGGCACTGGTGATGCTCTGTACACCGGCCGTGCCAATATTTCTCGGGAAAACGTTTCTGAGTACCGGGACAAACTTGTGTCTGAAGTCGAGTCTTTGCTGAACAGAGTCTCGGATTGGGGGCGACTAAAGCTAGTACAGTTTAACCCTCAGAAGACACAAGTTTGCACGTCAACCGCTAAAAAGAACCCCTTTGTCGTATCTCCTCAGTTTCTAGGCACTCCCCTTGTTGCCTCGATTTTGAGTTGATCTTTGGCGTCGATATATCGAGTGACGTGCAGTATCGTGGTCACTTGGAAGAGAAGGCCAAATTGGCTTCTAAAATCTTGGCGTGCTCAGCAGAGCGGGACAGTATACTAAATAACAACATAGTATATTAAATAACAACTTTTTTGTTACATTTTCATGCCGCCACATCGCCTGCAACTTTACAAGCGGAGGTTCGGCCGCACATGGAATACTGTTCCCATCTCTGGGCTGGAGCTCCCCAGTACCAGCTCCTTCCACTTGACCGCATCCAGCGCACAGCTGCTCGAATCGTCGACGAGTGCTTTCCGATTGGCTAGATTCACTGGCGTTGCGAAGAGATGTAGCATCTCTATGCGTATTTTATCGCATCTATCACAGGGAGTGCTCTGAGGAATTGTTCGGATTAACATCAGGTGAGCCGCGTGCTCGTTTGCCCCCTCTTCTATAAAAACAAATAAAAAATATCGAAAAAAAATATCCTCCAGGCGGAATTTGGAACACGGTGGCTATCGAATCCCTGACACCGGAAAGCTATAGAGAATTTCTAGACAGATAAACTCAATGTCTGATTTGGACCTACCTGGATTTTATTTCTAATAATATTTAAAATATTCTATTAAAAAACCGTACCACGAATCATCTGGGTGGATGAAGAAAGTGCGGATACCTAATTATGTAAATATACAATCAGCTCAAAGGCAGACACCGTAGTGTGGTGTTGAACCTTGTTAAGCTACTGTTTCTGTTTCAAGTAACTATTCCTGCTTTGCTATTTACAATTCAAATTGAGCTCATTTCGTGCATTGTAGGTTACACTTTTTTCTTAACTAATATCGCCAATTGTAACATAATGTTTGCATAAATATGTAATGTAATTTATATTATTTTTGTATTTAATAATGTATTATGCAAAAGCATAAGAAATAAAAGTAGCAAACGTTGTCTACTGTGCTGCTGCAGTATGTGTTCACCGACTAAAATATTTTTCATGTCTCAGCCTTTGCAGTTAGTTTCTTTGTGATATTATCGTTTGCCGTCAGGGGGTTTTCATGCTGGTCTACCTTTCCGGTGATCCTGTTATGGAATACGGGTACGCGACCCCGGCTCCCCGAGCTACTGTTATTCTCATACCTTTCCTGCCGAGATAACAGTATCCTTACACCTACGCTCCTACCCCCAACCTTTTTTTTCCTTTTTCCAAAATGGTAGCTTCCTCTACCAACAATAGCATACCCAAAGAGGGTTGGTGTCAGGCAGGCGGCCGACTATAAAACTTTTGCCAAATCCCATGCAGTAAACTTATGAATATTACGAGTTGTGGGATATATGACAGGGCTAGGGCGTACCCCGCAGGCGACGCGCAGGAGCAGCACCCGGCTCCTGTGGGAAGTGGGCAAGGGTTGTCGCACCTTACGGAGCGGGTGCGACGTAAGAGGCGAGCCCGTAGAGAGAAGAATGTCAGAGTGAGGTTTGCAAGCTGGAATATAGGTACGATGACTGGAAGAGGAAGAGAGTTAGCAGATGTTTTGAAACGACGAAGAGTGAATGTTGCCTGTTTGCAGGAAACAAAATGGAAGGGCAATAAAGCAAGAGAGATTGGGGAAGGATACAAGTTTTATTACTGTGGAAGTGACGGGAAGCGAAATGGAGTAGGAGTTGTGTTAGATAGTGGAATGAAAGAACGAGTGACAGATGTGAAAAGAGTAAATGACAGAATGATAGTTGTTAAATTAATGATTGAAAACAAAGTAGTGAATGTTGTAAGTGTGTATGCTCCGCAAACAGGCTGTGAAGAGAGTGTGAAAGAGAAGTTTTGGGAGGAATTTGATTGTATGATGATGGGAATACCTGAGAGTGAGGATGTTTATATGGGAGGAGATTTTAATGGACATGTAGGGAGAGTGAATGACGGGTATGAAAGAGTACACGGTGGATGGGGGTACGGAGTACGCAACCGTGAGGGGGAAGTTCTTCTGCAAGCAGCATGTGCTTTCGACCTGGCTGTAGTAAACACGTGGTTCCAAAAACGAGATCAGCATCTTGTTACTTATAAAAGTGGCCACCACGCGACACAGATCGACTATCTTCTGTTAAGACGGAACCAAATCAAGAGTGTAAAAAACTGCAAAGTGCTTCCAGGTGAAGACTTAGTATCCCAGCACCGAATTCTGCTGGCTGACATCTGCTTAACTGTTCGCCTCAACAAACATAAGGATCGTCCCCCACCCAAAATAAAGTGGCATTTGTTGCATAAGGAGGAGTATGCAAGTGAATTTAGAGAGCTAGTTGTAAACAAGATGATAGAGATGGGTGATATGGAAGGAATGAGTGTGAATGAGTGCTGGAAGGAAATGGCTGATTGTATCCGAAGTGTGGCAAGGAAGGTGTTAGGAGAAACAAAAGGGAAGCGTATGATAGATAAGGATGGGTGGTGGTGGAGTGAAAGTATTAGAGAAGTTTTGAGAGAAAAGAAAAATGCCTTTAAAGAATGGCAGAGCGTAGAAGACCAGAATGAATCCATAAAAGAAAGTAAGAGAGAGGCGTATAAAGAATGTAAGAAGAGAGCGAAGAAGGAAGTTGCTATTTGTAGGGCAGAGGCGCAAGATAAATTATATCGGTCCCTTGAAAGCCCCGAAGGTCAAAAACGACTTTTTCAAATTGCAAGAGCGAGAGAAAGGAATGGAAGAGATGTTTCACATGTAAAATGTATAAAAGATGATTCTGGAAGGATTTTGACTGACGATGAAAGTATAAAGAAGCGATGGAAGGAGTATTTTGAGAAATTGATGAATGAGGAGAATGAATGGAATGGTATGCTTGAAAACCCACCAGTGAATATGGGCTTAGTGAGAGAAATTAGTGTGGAAGAAGTAAAAATGGCTGTTAGGAATATGAAGAATGGGAAGGCAGTCGGCCCAGATGGAATACCAGTAGAAGTGTGGAAGTTGCTGAGTGCGGATGGATGGAAGTGGTTGAGTTTATTTTTCGGTAAATTGTTGCAGGAAGAACAAATACCTGAGGAATGGTGCAGTAGTATACTGGTCCCCATTTTTAAAAACAAAGGAGACGTTCAAAACTGCAGCAGTTACCGGGGAATAAAACTCATGTCACATACTATGAAAGTCTGGGAAAGAATAATAGAGAGAAGAATGAGAGAAGAGTGTGAGATAACACAAAACCAGTTCGGATTCATGCCCGGTCGAGGTACGACAGATGCCATTTTCGCATTACGCCAATTGTGCGAAAAGTACAAGCGCGTGCATAAAAATCTGCACATGGTTTTTGTCGACCTTGAAAAGGCGTACGATCGGGTTCCCCGTGAGGTTTTGTGGTGGGCGTTAAAGATGAAAGGTATGCCTGGGAAGTATGTGAGGTTAGTCCGTGCTATGTACAGAGCATCCCGTACATGTGTACGATCTGCCGCGGGAACTACGGGCAGTATCGATGTGGCGGTAGGGCTGCACCAAGGGTCGGCATTGAGCCCTTACCTCTTCCTACTGATTATGGACGCTTTGACGTCGGACCTGCAGGATGAGGCACCCTGGTGCATGCTCTTTGCCGATGACATCGTGCTTGTCGGGGAAGAAGGCATCGAGGTACAGAGCAGACTGACGGGGTGGCAACAGAGGCTGGAAAGTGTTGGCTTGAAGATCAGCAGATCCAAAACCGAATATCTGTGCTGTGATTTCGGCGGTCTTTCCAGTCCTGTACCCATGTCGTTGGATGGCGCTATACTGCCTACCTGCTCAGATTTCAAGTACCTCGGTTCCCTCATTCAAGGCGACGGCGGAATAGATAGAGCTGTGCAGCATAGGATTAACGCAGGGTGGATGAAATGGCGACAGGTCACAGCCACAACGTGCGATCCCCGAATGCCAATAAGGCTGAAGGGGAAAATTTACAAATCGATCATCCGACCTGTCCTCATGTATGGAAGTGAATGCTGGGCCGTCAAGAAGAAGGATGAAAATAGACTGCATGCGAATGAAATGAGAATGTTACGATGGATGTGTGGTATGACAAGGATGGATAAGATAAGGAATGAGTATATAAGAGGAAGCCTGAAAGTAGCGCCAGTGGTAGAAAAGGTGAGAGGAAGCAGATTGGCATGGTTTGGGCATGTGATGCGGAGGAATGAAAGTCATGTCACAATACGAGTGTTGAATATGAATGTGGAGGGACACACGGGCAGAGGAAGGCCGAATAAAAGATGGATCGATTGTGTGAAGAGTGATATGAGAATGAAAGGAGTAAGTATGGAAATGACGGCTGATAGAGAGGAATGGAACAAGAAGGTTTACTGCGCCGACCCCAGATAATGGGAAATGGTTTAGAGAATGATGATGATCGTTTGCCGTCAAGCACGTGGCAAATGAAGTATTTCAAATATTTTACTACCAAGTATTAGTAATGAAATAACTGGTTAATATAAAAACTTCGTAAATTATGCGTAAACGTCCTTGCCGATGTGTGAATTACATACAACGTTCATATAAAGCGTGAAAAAAGTGATGAAGTTTTTATTGCAAGTATTTAGACATCTGAGCTTTTGATGCTCCTACGTTTACTCAAAAGAGTGAATTATACTTTTAACAAAAAAATATATAAAAGCCAACTATAAAGAACTGAGATAAATGAAATAATTTCCCATAATAGCTTCAGAAATCGGCGCTTTAATACTTGTATACACTATGTCCTTGCGTAACATTAGTAAAAAGTAAAAAAAAATATATTAAATAACAACTTTTTTGTTACATTTTTAGATAAACAATAGAAAAATTGGTCAAGATATAATAATATAAATTATAAGTTTTAAAGGAAAGCTTAAGGTCTAAAATAAGGTAAGCAGTATTTCGTGTTACAAATGAGTTTTAGTCAAGGTTGGGTTCAACGTAAATGCCAGCAATTATGATGAATGTACTAAGCGTTTAGTTTAGCGAGGTAAACAGACAGGCTTAGAACGTGTAACGAAGTGGAAACCTTACACCACCCACGTAAGTCATTTATGTGTTTTGTAAATTTCCTTTCATTCATTATAATGAGTGACTGATGACAGTATATTATAATGAATGACATTTATCAGTTTAAGACAGACTGTCTCGTTAGTCTAGTAATCGTAAGTGCGACTGTTGATCATGGGCTCCCGGATTCGTATTCCAGGACCCCATGATCAAAAGTCTTTATTTTTTTTTCGGGTAGGTGTGAAAAAAGTAACAACAAAATTATGTACATCTCTGTAGTTTTATTTATTCATTTTAGTTATTCATTGTGTACAGTATTTAATAATTGTTAAGTATCAACTAAAATATCATATATGCAATAAATTAAATACCTGCAATAAGCTGCTACCTCTTTTCTTACAAACTTCAAGTTGAGTACAATACTTAAAGAACATTGCAGTATGGAAAACATATTTGAAGTCCTTAAAACATAAGCAACACTGGAGAAGATACTTAAACAGAGGTTAGATGAGTTTGAAGTGAGACTAGAGGGGTCATCAAAGGACTTAAGCCTGAAGGACCTAAGTTCTGACTACATAAACTTCTAGAATTTTGTTTATTCAACATTTACATTACTGCGGCAGCAAATTAACCATCTAATTGTTAATGTGGATGCCATTGAAAGTAGACACAGAAAGAAGTTTCTCCTGCTAGGAGGAGTGGTCGAGAATACTAATGAGAATGTCCGCGAATTGGTAGCATCAGTCATCACGAAGAATAATATCTAATGGCCACCCTCGTCCGATTCTCATAAAATTTGAAGACACTCCATTACGTCAGGAGGTATGGGCCAAGAAATCTTTGCTCAAGGGTAGCCCATATGTGTTGTCAGAATATCTAACACGAATGAGGCAGTCTTTATTCTTAAAAGCCCGCAGGCACTTCGGTATTAGGAATGTGTGGACCTTGGACGGGGTGATCAATATCAAGCTTCCTACTGGATCCCGTTCCAAAGTGTTTACAACAAATAATCTAGAGAAGCCGACAACCCATCACAAAGCTGACGCAGTCGGGCTACCTCGCTTCCAGAATCAGATGTCATTCCCAAAAAAGAAGGATCTAAATCCAGGGCAACAACTACTTTGAAGCGTGCAATCACTAAGAAGTTGTGATTTGTTGTAACTGTTTCCTATTCGATTCGAGGATAGGCCCATCTAAATATTTTACTCTTAACTTTTCATACAAGAAAAAGTAGCGCATCTGTCATAATACAAATGTCATATCAAAACACGACGTAACGTGGGTCGGATTTCGTAGCATAGGGGAAGTCCGGGCAAAGTGAACACCCCGGGCAAAGTGAATAGTCCCCACTATTACCAAAATATTCGTTTGGCATTAACCACGCGGCCATAGCATCGTTCCGCCATCTCGTCTCAGTGAGCGGCAAATACTTAAGCGAGAGGTAGTGTCGTGTGGCGTCCACAGAACGGCGAATAGTGTTTTCGAAAAATAATTTACAATATTTCGAGGTAAGGGTTTTGATGATACTTCCTATATTATTTGTTTATCATTCTTGGGCGTAGTATAGTTCTATTACGTATCAAAGTACCTTTTTAAAATAAGTCGAACAGGGAATCGAAATCAATAGTTTTTATATTAACTAACTTAACCTTAAAAGTGGTCGGGTTGGGCAAAGTGAATAGGGCAAAGCGGATATGATATCCACTTTGCCCAGCTGTTACGATTTTTAGTAGTTTAGTGGATTGCAGGCAAATCAAGTATGAAAAAGCCGGAGATGATTGGCTACAATCATTTTTATCACGTCACACTGACATTATGCTCAGGACTGCGAGGCACGTTTCTACGAAAATCTTGAATCTTTGATTGATAAACACAATATTGATGCATCTAGATTTTATAATATGGACGAAACCGGTATTTCGACGACATCAAACAAACCCCCTAGAGAACTATCAATAAAAGGAAAGAAACAGGTGGGCATAATTGCAAGTGCGGAGCGAGGTCAATTAACGACTGTCATCGGGTGTTGTAATACCACTGGATCATTTCTACCACCTTTCCTGATTTTCGCCAGAAAGAAGATTTAACCCAGACTTCTACGCCAAGTGATTGGACTTCAGGTGAAGTATTTCTTGATTGGATGCATTTCTTCGTAGAACATGTACGACCTAGCACCGACAAACAGGTACTTCTACTCTTGGACAACCATGAGAGCTACAAATATTATCCTGCTTTGGAATATGAAGTAAGAATAGCGTCATAGCGGCCCCGCATACTACTCATAAAATGCAACCTATGGATGTGGCCGTCTACGGCCCACTGAAAACGTATTTTGAACGAGAGATTAATACGTTCCAAAAGGCTCATTCTGGACGCATTGTATATCAGTACGATGTAGCCAGACTGTTATCACCAACTTTTCTGAAAAGTGCAGTTGCCATAAATGCAGTTCATGGGTTTGAACGACCTCGAATTTGGCCAGTGAACAAATATGCTTTTGGGGATGAAGACTTTGAACCAGCGGATGTGATTGCAGGCAAATCAAGTATGAATGTCGGCACAGTAGGCATAGATTCGATACAAACAATAGATATCCCTGATTCCGCTGCCTCTTCAACCCCTTCACCCTCACTTTTACAAGAATGCAATTCGACAGTTGATCCCCATGCAGAAATAGTTCTACCTCCAAGAAAAGCTACAATTTGTGAATTATCTAAACCTCAACCTCAAGTATCTGTTCCACCAATTGTAGTTTCCCAAGAATCTACTAAAACCTCAGAAAATATTATTGACAGTGAAGTACGCTCCATTATTACACTGGAACCAGAAACAGTGTCTCTTAAAGCTTCTTCTAATTTGGAGCCAGATGCTACAAATATTAATGTTATGCATCCTTTAAAAAGTGATGCATTGTTACCAGGTACCTCAAAAAATACACGCAGATATGTGGACCGTGATGACTCACCGAATCCGGAACCTGGATGTTCAAACTTTCACTACAGTCCCGTAGTGTTAAGACCAATACCAAATTCAGACAAACCAATAACAACTCGTAAACGCAAATTGCAAAAGTCGGAAATTTTAACTAGTACACCTATAAAAGAAGAACAGAAGTTAAAATTGAAAAAAATGCATTTAATAATATAAGTAAAAAACTAATGTAGAATCAAAAAAAGTTCCCATAAAGATTACTAAAAAACATGTTAAAAATCAAAATCACAAAACAATCAAAGAAAATTAAGAAATTTGAAGATATGGTATGTTTTTTGCGGTGAAATATATGTTGAAGAAAATAATCATCCTATTGAAAATTGGGTTCGATGTGGTGCCTGTTTCAGATGGTGTCAAGAAGAATGTTCTTCTTTTAAAGGCCTTGGAGATTTTACATGTGATAATTGCCAGTCTTAATTTTTAAGATTTGTCCTTTAAACGCGAGTTTAAGTTTTGTCCGTCTATTAAATTCCCTAACTAGGTGTAACTTTGAGTTTTGTGTAATTAGAAGGTAGTTGTTCACTTTGCCCGTGTACCATATCCACTTTACCCGGGGGTACGGGCAAAGTGAATACTATCTCAATTTTTTGAATTTTACTTTTTGTTAGTAGTTGTTTTACTTTTAAAGTTAAATGATTACTATATATGTAAAAGCAATTAAATAAAGACTGATTTGAGATATTTGTTTTGTTTCCATCTCTTATAAATTTTCTGATAAATCCTTAAATATCTTAAGGTATTCGCTTTGCCCGGACTTCCCCTAATTATCCTAATTGTACCATTATTTCATAGTTTGTAGTACATAGTATCGTAACAATACTAAGCGAAAATAACATAATTTTACCTAAAGGTCAACTTGTATTATTATTGGGTCCTTTTACATTTCAACATTAACCCTACGATATCGAGAATTTCTGTATTGTACATGAGTACCGCGTTTTTTAATAAAATTAGAATTAGCTCCCTTTCTGGTCCATCGATGAAAAAAGAAACATGAAACGTCAAACGTGATACATTTTTTTAAAATATTATAATCTTATTTTCCATGTACAATAATTTTGTATTTTGTAATAATTTTTGAGGGTCTGAATCCAACCGTGGCTTAATCTTGGTAACATAACTAAACTAACTGTAAAATAAAACTTTAAAAATGCGTTTAAATAATAATTTAATTGTAACAAAATTAATATAAGGTTATTTACCGATGATACGATATCCCATAATGATTTCTTATATTTACGCGAACACTACACATGATTAAAACTACTTTTACGGATTTTATCGCGTTTATTTTTACTTTTTATTTTTAATTCCCGACGTTTCGGGCGCTTTCCAGCACCCATAGTCACGGGGGAATTCCGAAACGTCGGGAATTAAAAATAAAAAGTAAAAATAAACGCGATAAAATCCGTAAAAGTAGTTTTAATCACGATATCCCATGTTTTTTTTAAATATAGTATCGTATTTTTGCATTATTATACCACGCAACTAGACATAATTGTGACAGGCAAATCTGTCCTGCGCGCGCACCACTGTCGACCGATTCGCGTTGGCCCTAAACTGTAATTTTAGGCCCAACGCACTAGTTCGTTTTAGTCGTACGGTCGGCCTGGTCCTTACGCTAGTAATATATAAGTCAATGTAGCCCGTACATAATTGCATTGCACTTTACGATCAGCATCATTCTTACTGTATTTATAACTTTTTCGATTTCATTTTATGATTTCGGTGATGACAGTAAGCCGTTCACCGTACGTAATATTATTGTAGTATTTGGCACGAAATAGCCTAAACAATTCATGTTAAAATCAAACGTCAATATCATACAATTATTTTTATTAAGACATTGGCCTGGATTCTTGGTTTTTAAGCCATGTCTTTATTTCATTTGTTATACAATTTCCGTATTTTGACCATTAGATGGTATTCAATTGTAGCGTTTTATTCTCAGTTTAACCCTTTCATAATTATTCATATATTTTAAATTAAATGTATAATATACTCTTGTGTCTTGCATAAATGTAAAATAGTAAGCGATCACGGCCTTACTTATAATCGTTGTTTATCGCTTACTTAAGTTAGTCAATAACATTATAATATATGTCTTTCTATTGTCCTTTGTTGTATAGAAGATGAGCACAACATTAATTATTTTTTAATTAAACCAAGTGAAATATGAGTAAGACCCTCATTGTTATTTCATTGGACTGTTTAAAACATTTGTGCTAATCTTTTTTTTATATGTAAACTCGATTAATAATTTTTAAGGCAGACCGGCAGGTAAAACAAATAGTTTGTTTAATGGCAAGTAAAACAAGTAATTAATTAACTTTTTATATTTCATAATAGTTTCATTATTTTAATATTAATATTTATAATATTTATAATTATAGTATTTAGTATATATAAAATTTATTACATATATAGGTATACATACATATTATACAACATTATTTATTATTACCAATACCATATATATTTATTTTTTACTATTATTATTAAAAATAGATTAAATGTCATCGGAAGAAGACTCATTTTATTCTGCATGCATCTTCTCTTAACATTATCTAAGCCGCAGACGATTCTTTTATCGATAACGTGAGCACACGAAATTTGCCTCTACAGATTGTTTAAATATATGCCATATAAATGCGCAAAGCATCCCTGCCCATTACTTAGATCTACTTGACACATTTTCCTCACCATATATCCATGCTCTACTTATCACAGAGTTCTGGCTAAAACCCTCCCTATCCTCCACGTTGTACAGTCTTCCTGGATTTGTACTTATACGTTCTGATCGCACTGGCAAGGGTGGAGGTGGCGTAACCATCTACTTGCCATCGGAATATACATATGATGTCATTGCAATATCACCATCAGAATATAGAGGATTTGCTGAATACCTACTTCTAGAAGTAAAAATTAAGGGTTTGGGGGTCGTCCTCGGAGTTGTTTACTGCCCTCCTTCAACTGATTATTTTTTCCATATTGAATCGGTGATCGACTCTATTAGCACTGATAACAAACATATTATAGTAATGGGTGATTTCAACACCGACTTACTCATGGATTTGGAATCGGCAGATCTCTATATTCTAGCATCTGGTCCATCTCACCACAACGTGGACACCGAAGATTCATGGATAGACATCATTTGCACTAGTTCACGTTATATATCGTGATCAACTGGCTGTTTCCGCGTTTTTTCGACACGATCTTTTGGTCATGTCGTATAAATTAAAGCCTCCCAAGCCAAAGCCAGTGATTGTGTATTTACGCAATTTCAATAAAATTGATAACAATTGACTACACCGCGATACTAAAAATATAGAATGGGGCTCATTGCTGGATGTAAATAATATTGAAGACAAAATTGCTCATTTGGACACCCAAATTCTCAACCTATTCGATAGGCACGCACCTATTCGAGCAATCAGGTTACGCCGACCTCCTACACTGTGGATAACTGACGAAGTGTGTAGAGCAATGAGAAGAAGAGATCGAGCTTCTCATATTTAAAAAAAGAATTGGAACAGTTCCAACTTTCAACACTATAAGCGAGCACGAAACCGCTGTAATCAGATGGTAAGAACAGCCAAACGCCGCTACTTCCACAATAGTATTTTAAACTCCTTTTCTGCAGATATATGGAAGTTTCTTAATTCCCTCGGATTTGGAAAATCACATTCCAATTCTCTTATCTCAAACATTTCACTCAATGGCTTGAACATACACTTCTCTTCTGCATCACGTCTGCATTTGTCCACCAAAACTACGACTCTCCAGAAACTAAACTCCATGCCTTTTTTATCATGTAATTCTTTCGACTTCAGTTCAGTGACTGACGATGATACTAGAAAAGCCATACTTTCAATAAAATGTAGGTGAGTAGATCTATGACACTTCTCATACTCGATATTATTACTCCATTTCTCACTCACATCATCAATTTCTCCCTCTCTACTGGTATTTTCTCCAAGTTATGGCTAATAGCTTTTATCTTGCCTCTTGCTAAAGTACCAAATCCATTCGTACCTACCCATTTTTAACCTATTTCTTGCCGTCTCTTTCCAAAGCCCTTGAATCATTGGTACACAAACAAGTCACCTCTTTCATGTCGAAATGCAACTACCTTAGAACATATCAATCTGGCTTCCACCCGGGACATAGTACCACCGCAACGTTACTTCAAATTACAGAAGATTTTAGAAAGGGCATGGAGAGGTCATGTTTGACTGTTCTGGTCCTTTTTGACTTTTCAAACGCATTTAATTGTATCGATCACGATTTACTCCTTGGATTACTTTCATGCCTAAACTTCTCCTCGTCAGTACTGAACTGGTTTTCCTCTTATCTTCGCGGTCCCCAGCAGGTTGTTCGGGCTGGTCAGGATTTTTCCGACTGGTGCGATCTATATCTAGGTGTACCGCAAGGCAGCATTCTCTCTCCTCTCTTGTTTTCGTTGTTTATCAATCTTCCTACTACCCACTTACAATGTTCTTACCACCTCTATGCTGATGAACTTCAGTTATACTCACAAGCATCCCCATTTGAAATTGCTACCGTTATTGCAGCTATAAATCAGGACTAACAACGAATTTCAGACTGGTCACAGCGATTTGGTATGACGGTAAATCCCAGTAAATGCCAGGCTATTATCATTGGTAGTCGTCGATTGGCTAATCCATTCGCTACGAAAACTGTGTGATTTCTTTCCGCACTATGTCAAGGATCTGGGTTTAATTATTGACCTGACCCTTAGCTGGAGGTCTGAGATTTGTCGTAAAGTCACAGGCATACGTCGTTCCATCTATGGTCTTAAGTTCTTCCTACCTCCTTCAACTAAGCTTCTAATCATCCAATCTCTAATTCTTCCATTGTTTGACTATGCCGATGTTTGTCTCTCTAATATTTCTCAGGAGCTGCTAAGCAGGTTGGACAGGTTACTTAACAACTGCATACGAGTCATCTTTGGTCTGCGCAAATATGATCACGTATCAGAATTTCGCTCCCAATTAAAGTGGTTGACTATACGCCAGCGCAGAGATTTTCGAATGCTGTCCTGTCTGTTTTCAGTTTTTATTGATTCTTCCTCGCCCCTTTACCTAAAAGAAAGATTCCAATTCCGTAGTGACGACACTCATTCTCTCAATCTCCGATCTTCACACAATCTATTACTGTCTAATATATATATATATATATATATATATATATATATATATATATATATATATATATATATATATATATATATATATATATCTAAATGTGTAATCCTCTCCACCATTCCGAGTTTATATCAAATTCTTTCACAGTAACTTCCATCACCCTCTGGAACAAATTGCCTGTTGACCTGCGAATAATACCTGCCAAAAACGTTTTTAAAAGAAAACTATACGAATATATCCGTAACCAACAAATTTGAGTCCACTTAATTTATATGTTTATAGTTATTTGTAAAAAAATTTATTTAGATATATATGTATAAATATGTGTATTAGTTATATTATTTATATTTGTACGTATATAATATATATATATATATATATATATATATATATATATATATATATATATAAATGTGTAATCCTCTCCACCATTCCGAGTTTATATCAAATTCTTTCACAGTAACTTCCATCACCCTCTGGAACAAATTGCCTGTTGACCTGCGAATAATACCTGCCAAAAACGTTTTTAAAAGAAAACTATACGAATATATCCGTAACCAACAAATTTGAGTCCACTTAATTTATATGTTTATAGTTATTTGTAAAAAAATTTATTTAGATATATATGTATAAATATGTGTATTAGTTATATTATATATATATATATATATATATATATATATATATATATATATATATATATATATATATATATCTATATTTTTTTTTTATAGAAGAGGGGGCAAACGAGCATGCGGTTCACCTGATGTTAAGTGACTACCGCCGCCCATGATCAACCGCAACACCAGGAGAATTGCGGGTGCGTTGCCGGCCCTTTAGAAAGGAGTAAGCTCTTTTCTTGAAGATCCCCAGGTCGTATCGGTCCGGAAAAATCGCCGATGATAAACTATTCCACAGAGAGGTTGTACGTGGAAGAAAACTCCTTGTGAAACGTACAGTGGTGGACCGCCAAGCATCCAGATGGTGTGGATGGTATCGGGACGTTTGCCGTGTCGTGCGTTCACGAAATTTGGCAGCTGGGATTAATCCGAACAATTCCTCAGAGCACTCCCCGTGATAGATGCGATAAAATACGCAAAGAGATGCAACATCTCTTCGCAACGCCAGTGAATCGAGCCGATCGGAAAGCACTCGGTCGTCGACGATTCGAGCCGCTCTGCGCTGGATGCGGTCAAGTGGAAGGAGCTGGTACTGGGGAGCCCCAGCCCAGAGATGGGAACAGTATTCCATGTGCGGCCGAACCTGCGCCTTGTAAAGTTGCAGGCGGTGTGCCGGCATGAAATACTGTCCCGCTCTGCTGAGCACGCCAAGCTTTTTAGAGGCCAATTTGGCCTTCCCTTCCAAGTGACCACGAAACTGCACGTCACTCGATATGTCGACGCCGAGGATTCCGATACTGGCTGAGGCAACAAGGGGAGTGCCTTGAAACTGAGGGGATACGACAAAGGGGTTCTTTTTAGCGGTTAACGCGCAAACTTGTGTCTTCTGGGGGTTAAACTGGACTAGATTTAGTCGTCCCCAATCCGAGACTCTGTTCAGCAAAGACTCGACTTCAGACACAAGTTTGTCCCGGCACTGGAGACGTTTTCCCGAGAAATATTGGCTCGGCCGGTGTAAAGAGCATCACCAGTGCTGTCATCTGCATAGCAATGAATGTTACGGGTATGCAACATATCATTGATATGCAGAAGAAACAGCGTTGGCGATAGCACGCAGCCCTGTGGAACACCAGCATTAATAGGCTTGCAATCGGAGCTTGCACCGTCTACAACGACCTTGATGCTCCGATCTGCAAGAAAGCTGGTGATCCAATTGCACAATTTCTCGGGAAGCCCATAGGAAGGGAGCTTCGAAAGAAGCGCTTTGTGCCAAACCCGATCGAAGGCCTTCGCAATGTCCAAACTAACGGCCAATGCCTCCCTCTTGAACTCTACTGCCTCCGCCCATCTGTGAGTGAGGTAGACCAGAAGATCACCAGCTGACCGACCACGGCGAAAACCGTATTGGCGGTCACTAATCAGCTGGTGATCCTCAAGGTACCTCATGAGCTGGCAGTTTACAATGGACTCCATTGTTTTGGAGAACAAGGAGGTGATGGCGATTGGCCGGTAGTTGGACGGGTCTGAGCGGTCGCCTTTTTTAGGGATCGGGTGGACGAAAGCCGTCTTCCACGATTTTGGGACTACGCCTAGGGAGTAGGAGTACCGGAAAAGACGCGTTAAAACCGGTGCCAACTCTGGAGCACACGTCCTCAGCACAATTGTGGGGATTCCGTCAGGCCCACTCGACTTGTGGATGTCCAGGGAGAGGAGTGCTTTGCGAACCGAGCGCTGTGTGAACTGCACTTCCGGCATGGAGCACTCACACCGCGGGATGGTCGGCGGCGTACTCCCCCCGTCATCGAGAGTCGAGTTAGACGCAAAGAAGGAGCCTAGAAGATCGGCTTTCTCCTTTGCAGTATGGGCCAGTGAGTCGTCCTCCCTGTGCAGAGATGGAAGAGATAGCTGACAGAAATTCCCCTGGACAGCCTTGGCGAGAGACCAGAATGCACGGGTTCCAGAAGGAAGGCGAACTAGTTTCTCGCCAATTCTGCCTATGTGCTCTGACTTTGCCTTGGCAATGACTCTTTTGAAGGACCTAGAGGCGGAATTATACTTCTTTTTTAGAGCGCTGGTGTTTACATCCCGGGACGCTGATGCATCAACCCAGGCTTGGTAGCACTCCTGCTTATAGCATGATGCTATTTTACAGGAGCGACCAAACCATGGCTGAGATTTGCCTCCAATGGGCACCACAGAGGAAGGAATAAAAAGTTCCATACCCTGAAGTACCACATAAGTAACAGAATTCGCAACAACGTTGGGATCATCCGGCGAGAAGCAAACCCGCCCCCAAGGGTAGGATGCAAAGAAAGACCGCATCCCATCCCAATCGGCTGACCTATAGTGCCAAACACGGCGGCAGCCTGCAGAATGCAACCGCGATTTCAGCGTGAGTGGCACAACACTCCGGATCAGACAATGGTCCGAGGAGCCCAAAGGGGCGTCGACGGAAATCTGATATCCGTCCGGGTGAGAGGTCAGCAGAAGGTCCAACAGGGAAGGTGCATGATCCTCCACATCTGTAATCCGCGTAGGCGAAGTAACCAGTTGTGTCAGACCATATGCCAAGGCAAAATCATGAACAGATCTCCCCGCATGATCGGTTAAACGTGAACCGAGCCATTCGGCGTGATGGGCGTTAAAGTCGCCGAGGATCACGATCTCTGCGGAGGGGATCTGCTGTAGCAACGAATCTGCAGCCATTTGGACGTGGTCGAAGAGTCGGTCTGTTTCGGCATTACCGCTGTGGGACCTATAGAGGCACCCGTAGACGCGCGGATGGTCGTCGCTGTCTACGCGTAGCCAAAGGATGGACAGGTCCGAACCTTCAAGTCTGCCGAGGCGTCGAGAACAGATGTCCTCTCTGACGTAAATGCAAACTCCAGCCCGAGGCACAAAGGAGTATTCCAGTTTGTACCCCGGGTAGGAGAGATACGAAACATCAGCAGGAGAGGACACCTGCGTCTCGGTCAGAAAGAGCAGAGCCGGCCTCGCCGTCTCGAGATGGTAGTGGACGGCGTTTAGGTTGGAGTGAAGTCCCCTGATATTGCAGAAATTCACGGACAGCGTGGCAGGGGTCGCCTTGGTCTTGTTGCTCCGTTTGCCCCGAGCAGTTGTAGTCTTGAGCGGAATTTCGCCCCCCCCCCCCAAGAATACGCGGGGCAGCCTGAGCACCCACGCTCAGAAGTGGAGAAACATGGTCGTGGATGCTCAGCGAGGGATTCTCCAGGGGTGCTGGTACCCTCCTGGGGTAGTCTATCTTTATTTAATTCCGCTACCATGTTGATGGGGGGGGGGGGGATTTGGGCCTCCGGCCACCTGCACTCACCAGACGAAACGCGGAAGCAGAACTTCCACTTCACGCCGGTATTCTGTGAGGTCGTGGTACCACCCCGGTTTGAGCCGGCCCATACGTGCAACAGTAAAGCTGCCGCATGGCTCTACCACTATTGAATATATATATATATATATATATATATATATATATATATATATATATATATATATATATATATATATATATATACGTACAAATATAAATAATATAACTAATACACATATTTATACATATATATCTAAATAATTTTTTTACAAATAACTATAAACATATAAATTAAGTGGACTCAAATTTGTTGGTTACGGATATATTCGTATAGTTTTCTTTTAAAAACGTTTTTGGCAGGTATTATTCGCAGGTCAACAGGCAATTTGTTCCAGAGGGTGATGGAAGTTACTGTGAAAGAATTTGATATAAACTCGGAATGGTGGAGAGGATTACACATTTAGATATATATATATATATATATATATATATATATATATATATATATATATATATATATATATATATATATATATATATATATATATATATATATATATATATATATATTAGACAGTAATAGATTGTGTGAAGATCGGAGATTGAGAGAATGAGTGTCGTCACTACGGAATTGGAATCTTTCTTTTAGGTAAAGGGGCGAGGAAGAATCAATAAAAACTGAAAACAGACAGGACAGCATTCGAAAATCTCTGCGCTTGCGTATAGTCAACCACTTTAATTGGGAGCGAAATTCTGATACGTGATCATATTTGCGCAGACCAAAGATGACTCGTATGCAGTTGTTAAGTAACCTGTCCAACCTGCTTAGCAGCTCCTGAGAAATATTAGAGAGACAAACATCGGCATAGTCAAACAATGGAAGAATTAGAGATTGGATGATTAGAAGCTTAGTTGAAGGAGGTAGGAAGAACTTAAGACCATAGATGGAACGACGTATGCCTGTGACTTTACGACAAATCTCAGACCTCCAGCTAAGGGTCAGGTCAATAATTAAACCCAGATCCTTGACATAGTGCGGAAAGAAATCACACAGTTTTCGTAGCGAATGGATTAGCCAATCGACGACTACCAATGATAATAGCCTGGCATTTACTGGGATTTACCGTCATACCAAATCGCTGTGACCAGTCTGAAATTCGTTGTTAGTCCTGATTTATAGCTGCAATAACGGTAGCAATTTCAAATGGGGATGCTTGTGAGTATAACTGAAGTTCGTCAGCATAGAGGTGGTAAGAACATTGTAAGTGGGTAGTAGGAAGATTGATAAACAACGAAAACAAGAGAGGAGAGAGAATGCTGCCTTGCGGTACACCTAGATATAGATCGCACCAGTCGGAAAAATCCTGACCAGCCCGAACAACCTGCTGGGGACCGCGAAGATAAGAGGAAAACCAGTTCAGTACTGACGAGGAGAAGTTTAGGCATGAAAGTAATCCAAGGAGTAAATCGTGATCGATACAATTAAATGCGTTTGAAAAGTCAATAAGGACCAGAACAGTCAAATATGACCTCTCCATGCCCTTTCTAAAATCTTCTGTAATTTGAAGTAACGTTGCGGTGGTACTATGTCCCGGGTGGAAGCCAGATTGATATGTTCTAAGGTAGTTGCATTTCGAAATGAAAGAGTTGACTTGTTTGTGTACGAATGATTCAAGGGCTTTGGAAAGAGACGGCAAGAAATAGGTTAAAAATGGGTAGGTACGAATGGATTTGGTACTTTAGCAAGAGGCAAGATAAAAGCTATTAGCCATAACTTGGAGAAAATACCAGTAGAGAGGGAGAAATTGATGATGTGAGTGAGAAATGGAGTAATAATATCGAGTATAAGAAGTGTCATAGATCTACTCACCTACATTTTATTGAAAGTATGGCTTTTCTAGTATCATCGTCAGTCACTGAACTGAAGTCGAAAGAATTACATGATAAAAAAGGCATGGAGTTTAGTTTCTGGAGAGTCGTAGTTTTGGTGGACAAATGCAGACGTGATGCAGAAGAGAAGTGTATGTTCAAGCCATTGAGTGAAATGTTTGAGATAAGAGAATTGGAATGTGATTTTCCAAATCCGAGGGAATTAAGAAACTTCCATATATCTGCAGAAAAGGAGTTTAAAATACTATTGTGGAAGTAGCGGCGTTTGGCTGTTCTTACCATCTGATTACAGCGGTTTCGTGCTCGCTTACAGTGTTGAAAGTTGGAACTGTTCCAATTCTTTTTTTAAATATGAGAAGCTCGATCTCTTCTTCTCATTGCTCTACACACTTCGTCAGTTATCCACAGTGTAGGAGGTCGGCGTAACCTGATTGCTCGAATAGGTGCGTGCCTATCGAATAGGTTGAGAATTTGGGTGTCCAAATGAGCAATTTTGTTTTCAATATTATTTACATCCAGCAATGAGCCCCATTCTATATTTTTAGTATCGCGGTGTAGTCAATTGTTATCAATTTTATTGAAATTGCGTAAATACACAATCACTGGCTTTGGCTTGGGAGGCTTTAATTTATACGACATGACCAAAAGATCGTGTCGAAAAAAGGCGGAAACAGCCAGTTGATCTATATTTGATTGATATATATATATATATATATATATATATATATATATATATATATATATATATATATATATATATATATATATATATATATATATATATATATATATATATATTACATATATAGCATGTATGTATAGCATGTACATATTTGAATTGAATGTGATCATGACAACATGCCATATAGCATTAAGCTCGCCTTTTGTACAAAATCTTTGGTGCAATAAAGAATAAAATAATTACTAAAAATATGTATGTTTAATATTAAATGTCTTTTTTGTGGATGTGTATTCATTACAAGAACGTACTCAACCTATTCGCCTTGGAACTTGGAGGTTTCATTCCAATTAGGTTGACTACGAGTAAGTTTTAATTTTCAGGGCTTGCATTTTTTAGCGCAATCAGCACATACATATGCTTAATGATTTCTTATATTTACGCGAACACTACACATTGAAATAGTACTAGTTTTTACGGAATTTATCGCGTATATTTAACTTTTTTACCCGACGTTTCGAGAGCTTTACAGCACCCATGGTCACGGGAAGGACTGAGATGTTCAACGTCCAGCTGTCATAGTTAACCGCGGTGACCATAGATTAAAATTTAACTTTTGTTCCGATCTACACAGTATGAACTTATGGTATCATGGAGTCTTGCAGTTATATGCTTGGGTTGGGATTTAATTTTATTTATTATAGGATCCCAAGCAGATGGTAGCACCCAGCCATCTTCTCTATTGAAATTAGGATGTTTTTTGATTTCAATAGCCTCGCGAATCATCCTTGGAAGGAATCGGTGTTCTTTAGCGAGGATTTGTGGTCTATCAAATCTGATGTAGTGACGGGGGCGATCCTGTACATGTTCACAGACTGCAGACTTCCCGGAGCGTCGATTCTTCACATCAGCTATATGTTCTTTGAATCCTGATATTTAAAAAAGATATTTAAACGGTGATTCTCACCACCATCCTTCACAGTTAGCTACCGTGGGTAAATCTTTGTTTCAGAGAGCACGAGGGATCTGTGACAGCAAACACCTGGCTGCCGAGCTCCAACATGTCAAGCAAGTTTTGCATGACAACAAGCTTCGGGTCCCGCGCCTACGTCACAGAGAACGAGTGAAGCCGGCCACAGTCGAGCGTGTACCAGCTGTACTGCCATATGTTAGAGGAGTCACTGTCAAGATTGGCTACATCTTGAAGCGCGCTTCCATCAAAACATACTTCAAGCCGCCGAAGAAGATTGGTCAGTTTTTACCATCAGTCAAGTGTAACGTCCCTCTGCAAGATGCAGGAGTGTACAAGCTTGATTGTGAATGTGGTCTCTCCTACATAGGACAAACTAAAAGATCAATTAAAACCCGCGTCAAAGAACATATAGCTGATGTGAAGAATCGACGCTCCGGGAATTCTGCAGTCTGTGAACATGTACAGGATCGCCCCCGTCACTACATCAGATTTGATAGACCACAAATCCTCGCTAAAGAACACCGATTCCTTCCAAGGATGATTCGCGAGGCTATTGAAATCAAAAAACATCCTAATTTCAATAGAGAAGAATGGCTGGGTGCTACCATCTGCTTTGGATCCTATAATAAATAAAATTAAATCCCAACCCAAGCATACAACTGCAAGACTCCATGATACCATAAGTTCATACTGTGTAGATCGGAACAAAAGTTAAATTTTAATCTATGGTCACCGCGGTTAACTATGACAGCTGGACGTTGAACATCTCAGTCCTTCCCGTGACCATGGGTGCTGTAAAGCTCTCGAAACGTCGGGTAAAAAAGTTAAATATACGCGATAAATTCCGTAAAAACTAGTATTATTTGAACATACATATGCTTTTTAAAAATTGAAAATTTTCCGCTATTTACTGAAAAATAGTCATTGAAATCGTTTAACAATTGGCGAAGTTATCGCATAACATACATACATTAAAATCTTTAATCCAATTTTTAATAAAGCGTTAAGTCTCTTTATATAAACAATATCGAGTAATAAGTGTAAGGAAAATAACAATCGCTCATAATGACAAAGCAATACAACTAGGTAGGACAGCGTAATTTGAATAGGATTTGGTTTGGAAACAATATTTGCCTAGCAATCGAATCCAGACGTCGCTACTTTGAATCAACATTTAACATTCAAATGAATTTGGCGAAGTCCTTTGGTATCATGATTGTTGTATATTGTATTTCGTATTAAAGCTTCGATTTAGTGGGGAGAAAAACAGATTCAAAGATTATAACATATTACAAGTGAAAACATAAACATACCTAACGCTAAAGATACAAGGCCGGGCGACGAGGCGCAATATTGAAGGCTTTGTAACGCGAGGGGGTTTCGCAGCAGTAAAAACTCCGCCTCGCTGACTTAACTTTTTTTGTATGAATATGATGTGAAAATGTAGTTTTGTAATTTCTTTCACATGCAGATTTACTCCGGTCGTTATTTTACTCGCAACATTGAATAATCAGTATTTAAAATTGCATTTAGCAATTTCTTTGATACTAGTTAATTTTGAACTTTGCGATGTGCATATATCCGTAGAGCTACTACCACTTAACTAAGCCATTTTGCCCATTATAATAAACAACATAATAATTAATAAAAAACAGAAAAAAATCTATTATAATCAATTCATTAATTTATGCTTGATATTTTCAATTTCAATGGGACGAATTGTTTGGGCTTTAGTTGAAGTCAATAATGGTAACAATAATGATTTTATTTCAAATTCAAACTCCATACTTTGCTAGTTATAAGAATAAACTTAAAATGAATGTTAGTATACATCCAAATAAAAACAACAATACTTCTGTGAAAACAATATCATTTAGATTTTTTGTTTTGGACATAATTAATACGCTTAATTTAATTTACGCCGTATGTTTTAATTCTACCGAAGGTACGTAAGCGATTAACAATAAATCTCTTTTAATTTGATCTAATTTATTTTGCGTTTATAGTTGAGTACTTTATTTTCCCTCTTTAAAGTACGGTGCTTTTTTTTTATAAAAAAAACGAGCTGTAGCTTACACGACGGTAAGTGACTTAATAGCATAATCTTCTTTAAAGAACACTGATAATGAGATGGGAAGTGACGCCCATGAACAACTGCAAGACCAGTGGAATCAAATGTGCGTTATTATTTTTTATGACTCATGGCGCGAACTGGGTGTGGTGGTAGATTTTATGCCGCTACCATACGACGAGGAGCCGAGTCTTGAGAGAGCCCTGGTAAGATTGAGGCACAGATAACCCCCTAATAGATTCCGCATACAGGGCCACAAACGCGCGCAACACATGCTTGCTGTAGCTAGCATACGAAGTAACGCTAAGAATCACGATATCAGTGTCGACCAAGTGTGTAATCCGTAGACACGTCCGAGTTCTTGACAATTTAAAAATAGTCTTGTATCCAAAATGCATTACAAATGGCTTCCTGTGCAGTAAAATAGTGTGGAAAGTCAGCTAAGACATCCAGCTATCAAAATATGGCATAACATTTCATAAGTAAGTAAATTTTATTCTTATCACGTTAACCTATTTCAAATGTAACAGAATTCAACTTATACTGGTAATATAATGATGCAAAGTGATAACGATTACGCACCCGTTGATGTCTTTTTGAAATGTCTCTTTCACTTATTACATAAATTACAGTACTTGTCTTTGTCTAACGACAGCACGTCTATCGATAGTGTTGTGATTTATGAGTAGATATTTGTTTGGTCATCTTTACATTTTTTAAAGTCATTATTTTATAAAAAATGTGGTGTATCATTGTGGTGGTATATGTTATAGGTTTACTAAATGCCCCGAACGGAAAAATATGTGGATCGACGTTACTTATCGAGGGGACCAATGGTTTCCCACCAAAAATAGTGTGCTATGCTCAAGACACTTCACAGAAGACAATCTTCATATTTAAAAACCGTAGAAGGCTATTGAATTCCGCTATATCATCTCTATACTTGACAGTTTTAGTATAGAATTTTGCATTTTAGTACAAGTATAGTACCAATGTAGATTACACAATAAGTAATAGCATTAAGTGGTTGATTGAAACGTGATATTCTAATATTTAGGCGAATGTTACAATAGAAATTAAACTATTTTTATCGGATTTATAAATCGTAAAAGTGAATATAATGAAAATACAAGTGAAAGCTTCGCTGTTTTCGCTGGTTTTTTTTTTAAAAACGTTACCCCTAAACTAGGATTTTCTCCTGTATCGTGGGGGCAGTTACAAACATAGATTGCACAGGGACAAACATCCAGACCCGGAACAATTATTTGTAGGCCATACAAATACTTGTTCCGTGCGGGATTCGAACCCGCGACCCCCAGCGCAGCCACTCATTGCTAAGCCACTACGCCACGGAGTCGTCAAAATCAAGTTATAATGTAATTATTGTTATTCTAGTGTTACATGAACTTCAGTAATGTCTTATTATTATATTGTGGGGGTATCAATATAGCTTTCTCATCTGGTTGGGTTCTATAAATATATAATTATAAATGGAAATGAAAAGATAAATATACATAAATATCAATAATATCAAATGAATATAAAAATATATATATATATATATAAATAAAGGCCCAACCAGATGGAGGCCCTCGGCAGGGGAGACCAAACGGCCGAGGGTTAGGGGGAAAGGGAAAGAATCGGTCCATCAGCACAATATCAAGCTTATTCGCAAGAATAGTCCTGTCTGTGATGATGGCCCGGTCCCAATAGAGCCTGGCGCGATCATTTTCGAGCACGCCTTCCGGCAAGTACTTGTAATACGGCAATTTCCGAGACACGAGACCGTATTTCAGAGCGAGCTCCTGGTGAAGAATTCTAGCTATTAGGTTGTGCCTGTGCAAGTACTTATTATTATTATTATTATTATTATTATTATTATTATTATTATTATTATTATTATTATTATTATTATTATTATTATTATTATTATTATTATTATTATTATTATTATTATTATTATTATTATTATTATTATTATTATTATTATTATTATTGTGGGGTATCTATATAGTTTTCTCATCTGGTTGGGTGCTATAAATATATAATTATAAATGAAAATGAAAAGATAAATATACATAAATATCAATAACATAAAATAAATATAAAAGTACATAAATAAATAAAAGCCCAACCAGATGGAGGCCCTCGGCAGGGGAGACCAAACGGCCGAGGGTTAGGGGGAAAGGGAAAGAAACCGGCGGACGATGCGGGCGGTATCGAGGAGCACCGCCTTCTGCATTTGAACCTGGAGCGGCCCGCCACGTAGTCCCAGCCGCCTCAGATGACCCGAGAGGCTGGCTGGGATTAGCCCGTTTGCAGAGACGACTACAGGAATAATTTCGGTCGGCAGACCACCCCACATGTCGGTCACCTCGTGAGCCAGGTCCAGATATTTTGTTTGCTTGTCTGTTTCGGCTTTCACGAGGTTCTCGTCATACGGAATGGTAATGTCGACCAAAAATATCCTTGACTGTGCCCGGTCCATCAGCACAATATCAGGCTTATTCGCAAGAATAGTCCTGTCTGTGATGATGGCCCGGTCCCAATAGAGCCTGGCGCGATCATTTTCGAGCACGGCTTCCGGCAAGTACTTGTAATACGGCAATTTCCGAGACAGGAGACCGTATTTCAGAGCGAGCTCCTGGTGAAGAATTCTGGCTATTAGGTTGTGCCTGTGCAAGTACTTATTATTATTATTATTATTATTATTATTATTATTATTATTATTATTATTATTATAATTATTATTATTATTATTATTATTATTATAATTATTATTATTATTATTATTATTATTATTATTATTATTATTATTATTATTATTATTATTATTATTATTATTATTATTATTATTATTATTATTATTATTATTGTGGGGTATCTATATAGTTTTCTCATCTGGTTGGGTGCTATAAATATATAATTATAAATGAAAATGAAAAGATAAATATACATAAATATCAATAACATAAAATAAATATAAAAGTACATAAATAAATAAAAGCCCAACCAGATGGAGGCCCTCGGCAGGGGAGACCAAACGGCCGAGGGTTAGGGGGAAAGGGAAAGAAACCGGCGGACGATGCGGGCGGTATCGAGGAGCACCGCCTTCTGCATTTGAACCTGGAGCGGCCCGCCACGTAGTCCCAGCCGCCTCAGATGACCCGAGAGGCTGGCTGGGATTAGCCCGTTTGCAGAGACGACTACAGGAATAATTTCGGTCGGCAGACCACCCCACATGTCGGTCACCTCGTGAGCCAGGTCCAGATATTTTGTTTGCTTGTCTGTTTCGGCTTTCACGAGGTTCTCGTCATACGGAATGGTAATGTCGACCAAAAATATCCTTGACTGTGCCCGGTCCATCAGCACAATATCAGGCTTATTCGCAAGAATAGTCCTGTCTGTGATGATGGCCCGGTCCCAATAGAGCCTGGCGCGATCATTTTCGAGCACGGCTTCCGGCAAGTACTTGTAATACGGCAATTTCCGATCCACGAGACCGTATTTCAGAGCGAGCTCCTGGTGAAGAATTCTGGCTAGGTTACTAGGTTGTGCCTGTGCAAGTACTCAGAGTTAGAAAGCGCCGAACAACCGGAGATGACATGCCTAAGTGACTCACCGGGATGGCGACAAGCTCGACAGATGTCGACGGTGCCATCCTTTAGGATGTATCTCCGATAGTTGTTGGTCTTAATAACCTGATCCTGTATTGCACAGACAAAACCCTCGGTTTCCCCGAAGAGATCACCAAAGCGTAGCCAGTGGAGGGAGGCTGCTGTGTCTACGAAAGGCTCATGTAGAGCCTTGTAGAACCTCCCGTGGAGCTCCTTCTCCTTCCATACGGTCTCCCGGTCGGAAATGCTCTGCACTGCCGGGTTTTGCCATTGCTCGTTGGCTAAGGATAGAGGGGTAAGTCCTTTATCACAAGAAATGACGTCATTATAGAATGGATCATTCGATCTCATCAGGAAGTAATCACGGAGGCTGCACACTTCGCGATTATGCATGGTGAGCGCGCTCAAGAAGCCACGCCCACCATGCTTTCGCGGCAAGTACAGCCTCATTACCGACGATCTCGGATGATGCATCCTATGGGACGTCATTGTAGTGCGGACTTTTCTATCCAGGGCGTTAAGTTCAGTCTGACTCCACCTGAGTATGCCAAAGGTATACATGAGGACAGGCATGACCCAACCGTTATATGCGTGTGTCCTATTCACACCGGACAAAAGGCTGTTAAGCACTTTGGTCAAGCGTGCATAAAAAACGTCGCAAACTGACTGTTTCATACCAGCCTCATCGATACCGATGTTCTGTGACATACCCAGGTATCGGTATGTTTCAGCCTCGGAAAGGGTTCTTAAGTTGACGGGCATAGATAAGTCTATGCCCTCAGAGTTAGCAACCCTTCCCCCCTCAACATGGAGGACCGCACATTTATCCGTCCCCAGCTCCATTCTAATAGAATTGCTAAATTCACACGTGATGTTCAGCAATTCCATAAGATGGGAGCGACTGGAGGCGAATAATTTGAGGTCATCCATATAGAAAAGGTGGGTCACTTTTGTACCTCCTTTCCGAAGCTGAAATCCCCTCCCGGAGCCCTCCAGTAAAGTACTGAGAGGGTTCAGGGAGAGGCAAAACCAGATTGGACTCAGACAATCGCCCTGGAAGATACCCCTTCTTATCCTTATGTGGTTCTCCGCAGCCATCATCCGCTCGCCCAGATAGCAAAGGATCGTACTCCACTGCCCCATACACTGCCCGAGGAAGTCTCGAACTGTACAGTCAATCTTGTACAGCTCGAGGACCCTCTTTAGCCATGTATGGGGCACCGAGTCGAATGCTTTTCTGTAGTCTATCCAGGCGGCGGAGAAATTCCGACGGTTGCGTTTCACCACTTTGCCAATGACCGCGTCAATGAGGAGTGGTTCCTTGGTTCCACGACCACCGCCCCGGCATCCATTTTGAGCGCGTGACATCACCTGATTTAGCTCCAGGTGACGAGTGATTCTCGCGCTCAAAATGGATGTCAGTGTCTTATATATGGTGGGTAGACACGTGATGGGGCGGTATTTGCTCGGGTCTGTGGTATCCTGATCTTTAGGAACCAAATGAGTGATCCCAGTAGTGAAGAGGCTCGGGAGCGACTTCTGATCGAGAGCCTCTTGAAACTGTCGGGCGAGCACAGCGTGACACACTACGAACCCCTTCAACCAGTAATGATGCAGCCCGTCGAGCCCCGGACTTTTCCAGTTCGGGGCCCTACGGACCGCCTCAGCCACGTCTTCAGGCGTTATGGTGACGGGGTCCATAGGCGTAACACTTGCACTCTGGCTCGCCACAACTTCCATCCAAGGGCCCTCGCTGTGGTTTACGGGCTCTGACCACAGGCCACGCCAAAATGCGACAGTGGCAGCCTGATCCGGTCCTGGGCCCGCTCCACATACCTCTGGTCGCTCCAATGATTTATAGAGCCTCTTCTGATCACTCTGGAAGAGACGATTCTGGTTGAACCGCCTTGACCTCTCGCTAAATCGTCGAATCCGCTTCCCCCAAGCAGCGATTTTTTGCTTCAGGTCATCTATGCGCTCCGTTAGTTTTTGCGTGATATCCGGCTGGAACAAACTGATATTTGTCCCAGCAAACGCCATCCTAACGGTGCGCATAATCCTCGGTCTAGTATTACCCGACCTGAAGCTTGTCAGTCTGCCGATAAGGGCCCTTGCCTTTGCGATACGGTCCTCAATTCTTTTTCTCCAGGCTGGGATGGCGCTACTTTTTTGAGTAGCACGTCCAGCCACGGGAAGTTTGGCGCCAATAATACGGCATACTGCCAGTGCGGCGCCAAAAAGAATTGAATCCGTCTCGCAACGGTCCCGGCTGGCTTCCAAATAGGTTACCAGCATTGGGTTAAGAGCCCGCACGACAGCCCGATTTCGCTTGCTAAGGGGTATGCGGGGAAGTCGCGGTCGATTATCGAGAGGCATGCTGCGCGTTTCCAGCATCGACTCTTCCAGTATGCTCCTCATTTTCTCTAGTTCGTGGGAGACTATTCCATCATCGTCTGAATTAGCCACAAATGGAATGTTGACGGCAGCATCCACATATGCAGTTTGTTGCGCATCTAGTGGCGCCGCATTCCCAGCCGCAGCATTTCCATTCGATGAAGGAATAGCCTCACGTCGTAGTCGCTCGAGTTCGGCGTCACCAAATATGTTGGAGCGCAGGATGTACCTAACTCGGTCTGCCAGGTTTTGCTCAGTGACGGATAGAGATGGCTCCAGCTCTGCAAAAAAGCGATGCATCCGAGCCCGATACGCCAAACATCCAGTTTCTTCCCCTTTTGCCCTAAAATACGCCCGCAGTGCGTTTTCATTCATCGATTTAGACCAACGCATGCGACGTGCTCCACCAGCGGCGGGTGCCGCTTGCTGAGTCCGAGAAGACCCAGCCAACACCAAGCCTTCTGGTGGGGATGATGGATGCGGGGGGCTGCTAGGTGGTCTTGCAACACCCCGCGCTCGGCTGGCGGCCCGCATGCTGTCACGTCCAGCGCCAGCTCCAGACGCGCCCTGGCGACCTCCAGGCAGCGGCCCTTTGCGCACTATCTTTTACTCCATCATCCATAATATGGGCGTCCATTAACGGGAGACGCCCAGGCCCGGCACCGTATCGTGGACGGCCATAAGCACAAACGGGCCTTTGCACCCTGAATTCTGCCGAGGCACGGCGCTCACACCTCTCGCAAGGCGCTGACTGACTGCGTTGACGTAGCAGTTTTGTCACTTAACTGTTACGTCAGCGGGCGATGGGGTCGTCAATTCCCTACGCCATTTTAATATTATTATTATTATTATTATTATTATTATTATTATTATTATTATTATTATTATTATTATTATTATTATTATTATTATTATTATTATTATTATTATTATTATTATTATTATTATTATTATTATTATTATTATTATTATTATTATTATTATTATTATTATTATTATTATTATTATTATTATTATTATTATTATTATTATTATTATTATTATTATTATTGGGGTATCTATATAATTTTCTCATCTGGTTGGGTTATATAAACATATAATTATAAATTAAAATAAAAGATAAATGTACATAAATATCAATAAAATAAACTAAATACAAAAACTACATAAATAAATAAGATCCAACCAGATGGGAGCCCTCGGCAGGGGAGACCAGACGGCCGAGGGTTAGGAGGAAAGGGAAAGAAACCGGCGGACGATGCGGGCTGTATCGAGGAGCACCGCCTTCTGCATTTGAGTCCGGAGCGGTCCATCACGGAGTCCCAGTCGCCTCAGATGACCCGAGAGGCTGACTGGGATTAGCCCATTCGCAGAGACGACTACAGGAATAATTTCGGTCGACACAACACCCCACTTGTCGGTCACCTCGTGAGCCAGGTCCAGATATTTTGTTTGTTTATCTGTTTCGGCTTTCACGAGGTTCTCGTCGTACGGAATGGTAATGTCGATCAAAAATATCCTTGACTGTGCCCGGTCCATCAGCACAATATCAGGCTTATTCGCAAGAATAGTCCTGTCTGTGATGATGACCCGGTCCCAGTAGAGCCTGCCGCGGTCATTTTCGAGCACGGCTTCTGGCAAGAACTTGTAATACGGCAATTTCCGGTCCACGAGACCGTGTTTCAGAGCGAGCTCCTGGTGTAGAATTCTGGCTACTAAGTTGTGCCTGTGCAAGTACTCAGAGTTAGAAAGCGCCGAACAACCGGAGATGACATGCCTAAGTGACTCCCGGGGATGGCGACAAGCTCGACAGACGTCGACAGTGCCAGCTTTTAGGATGTATCTCCGATAGTTGTTGGTCTTAATAACCTGATTGCACAGACAAAACCCTCGGTTTCCCCGAAGGTCACCGAAACGTAGCCAGTTGAGGGAGGCGGCTGTATCTACGTGAGGCTCATGTAGAGCCCTGTAGTACCTCCCATGGAGCTCCTTCTCCTTCCATACGGTCTCCCGGTCGGAAATGCTCTGTACTGCCGGATCTTGCCATTGCTCGTTGGCTAAGGATAGAGAGGTAAGTCCTTTATCACTAGAAATGACGTCATTATAGAATGGATCATCCGATCTCGCCAGGAAGTAATGACGGAGGCTGCACACTTTGCGATTATGCATGGTGAGCGCGCTCAGGAAGCCACGCCCACCATGCTTTCGCGGCAAGTACAGCCTCATTACCGACGATCTCCGATGATGCATCCTATGGGACGTCATTGTAGTGCGGACTTTTCTATCCAGGGCGTTAAGTTCAGTCTGATACCACCTGAGTATGCCAAAGGTATACATGAGGACAGGCATGACCCAACCGTTATATGCATGTGTCTTATTCACACCGGACAAAAGGCTGTTAAGCACTTTGGTCAAGCGTGCATAAAACACGTCGCAAACTGACTGTTTCATACCAGCCTCATCGATACCGATGTTCTGTGATATACCCAGGTATCGGTATTTTTCAGCCTCGGAAAGGGCCCTTAAGTTGACGGGCATAGATAAGTCTATGCCCTCAGAGTTAGCAACCCTTCCCCTTTCAACATGGAGGACCGCACACTTATCCGTCCCCAGCTCCATTCCAATAGAATTGCTAAATTCACAAGTGATGTTTAGCAATTCCATAAGATGGGAGCGACTGGAGGCGAATAATTTGAGGTCATCCATATAGAAAAGGTGAAATCCCCTCCCGGAGCCCTCCACTAAAGTACTGAGAGGGTTCAAAGAAAGGCAGAACCAGATTGGACTCAGACAGTCGCCCTGGAATATACCCCTTCTTATCCTTATGCGGCTTTCCGCAGCCGTCATCCGCTCGCCCAGATGACAGAGGATCGTACTCCACTGCCCCATACACTGCTCGAGGAAGTCTCGAACTGTACAGTCAATCTTGTACAGCTCGAGGACCCTCCTTAGCCATGTATGGGCACCGAGTCAAATGCCGTTCTGTAATCTATCCAAGCGGCGGAGAAGTTCCGACGGTTGCGTTTCACCACTTTGCCAATGACCGCGTCAATGAGGAGTGGTTCCTTGGTTCCACGACCGCCGCCCTGACATCCATTTTGAGCGCGCGACATCACCTGATTTGAGTCCAGGTGACGAGCGATTCTCGCGCTCAAAATGGATGTTAGTGTCTTGTATACAACGTGGGGCCTACAATGGCGACTTTAATTTAACACACATATACGTTTTCACACTTTCATTTCATGACGAAATTATATTGCCATTAAACGGCATTATTTAGGGATATATTTAAAATTTTAGAAAATAGCACGTTAGAGCAACCTGTACTTAAAGAACTGTCGCGCAGTGGTCATTTGCCGGGTTCACGGATCATAACATTGCATCATCGAAATTAAAACGAATAAGCAATACTATTGAAGGAAAGAAGATTTGTCGGCGAGCGGCCGGCGCAGGAGACACCTGCTCCTCTCCCGCACCCCGCCACACTGATATCGAAATATTTTTATAGTACTAGATGAACCCGTGTCCTTGACACACTTGTTCATAGCAGTGCGCATAATTAGGTCGACTAATATTTTGGTGAATAATTCCGCGAAAAGACGCTTACCTATTGTTTTATTTATTAATTTTTGTGTAATTAGGTTATGGTACTGCGATAAAAACGCTTTGTTTTGGTTTTTTTCCAATTTAGTTGGTACATTTACATCTCTTGCGATACGGACGCTTTTATTTGTGTTATTAGTGCTTGTGTAAACCTGTGATCGTGATGGCAAATACACATCCGAACTACACAGCAGCTGAATATGCGGACATGATCCTAATTTACGGAGAATGTCATCAAAATGCCGCCCTTGCGATTAGAACATATCGCGAGAGATATGGCGATACAAGACAATGCCCTACTCATTCTCGCACTATTGTAGGAGCTCTTCAGCGCATCCGCGAAAACCGACCAGTGGATCCTAGGTATCAACGCCCTGATCGACCGCCTACACGACAATACCCAATCCATTTAACTGAAAATGTGATACAACACTTCGAAGAACAACCCAAAACTAGCCTTCGCCAGAGTGCTAGGCATTTTCAAGTCCATCACAGAACCGTCCATAGGATAATAAAGCGCGAAAAGTGGCACCCATTCAAGTTTAGAAAAGTACATACTCTGCTATCGCGTGATAAAATAATAAGAGTTAATTATTGTCAGTGGTTACTGAGAAAAATTGAAGAGGACAGTGACTTTCTTTCTCAAATTTGTTGGACTGATGAAAGCACGTTCACCAGAAACGGCATGTGGAACCAGTACAATCTGCACCACTGGGCACCTAAAAACCAAAATCCGCGCGTTTAGCGGGAGTCAGCCCATCAGTACAGATTTTCGGTAAATGTTTGGGCAGCTATTCATGGTGACAACATCATCGGACCCGTATTCATTGATGGGGCTTTGAACGGCGAAAGGTTTGTTAATCTATTAAACAATACGGTGTCAGAATACACAAACAACCTAAACGTCCATCGATACCAACGAATGTGGTATTAATTAGATGGCGCGCCTGCACACTCTGTAACAACAGCCAGGCAGTGGCTAAATGACACGTTTGGTGCACAATGGATTGGTAGATTTGGACCTCGTAGGTGGCCAGCAAGATCGCCAGACCTCACGCCACTCGATTTTTTTTTCTGGGGGTGCATCAAAAACGATGTATACGCGGAGAACGTGGATTCGGTGGAACAATTACGCCATCGAATAATAAATGCGTTTGAAAAATTGAAGGAAATGGCTATAAGTGACAATTTATTATCAAATGTGCGAGAAAACATGAAACGCCGTTTAGTTCTTTGTATCTGACAACAAGGTGGCCTTATTGAAAACAAGAAAATTTAAAATAAAGACAAATTAAAGCAGTGATTAGTGATAACAGTTAACAAATAGTAACACGAGAGTGTGATATGATACGTGTTTGACTAAGCATCTCCGCTGTAGGTACCACTTAGGACGCGCGCCGCTACGCCGGTAAGTTTCTTTGCTAAACAAAACACTTTGCGCGGTTGCCAGCCCGCTAAACGCTGCGTTGCCGCTCCGAGTTAACGTAAACCAACTAGGTAAGTATTTTCATGAATGAATTTTTGCAAGGATGATTGCAATTTTAGTTACTTTTTTAATATTTAGTTTGTTTGAAAAAAATAATTTTTCAATTTACGAGTAATTTTAACTTTTTAAAATGAATATGATTAATGGTCACTAGCCCTACCCGTGTATTAAATTAAAGTCGCCGTTGTAGCCATACGTTGTATAGTCGGGAGACACGTGATGGGGCGGTATTTGCTCGGGTCTGTGGCACCCTGATCTTTAGGAACCAAATGAGTGATCCCAGTAGTGAAGAGGCTTGGGAGCGACTTCTGGTTGAGAGCCTCTTGAAACCGTCGGGCGAGCACAGCGTGACATACCATGAACCCCTTCGGCCAGTAGTGATGCAGCCCGTCAAGTCCCGGACTTTTCCAGTTCGGGGCCTTACGGACCGCCTCAGCTACGTCGTCCGGCGTTATGGTGACGGGATCCATGGGCGTAATACCCGCACACTGACTCACCACAACTTCCGTCCAAGGGCCCTCGTTGTGGTTTACGGGCTCTGACCACAGGCTGCGCCAAAATGCGACCGTGTCGGCCTGATTTGGTGCTGGGCCCGTTCCATCTACTATTGGTCGCTCCAATGATTTGTAGAGCCTCTTCTGATCACTCTGGAAGAGACGATTCTGGTTGAACCGTGGCGACCTCTCGGTATATCGCCGAATCCGCTTTCCCCAAGCAGCGATTATTATTATTATTATTATTATTATTATTATTATTATTATTATTATTATTATTTTTGGGGTATCTATATAGTTTTCTCATCTGGTTGGGTCCCATAAATATATAATTATAAATGAAAATGAAAAGATAAATATACATAAATATCAATAACATAAAATAAATATAAAAATACATAAATAAATAAAAGCCCAACCAGATGGACGCCCTCGGCAGGGGAGACCAAACGGCCGAGGGTTAGGGGGAAAGGGAAAGAAACCGGCGGACGATGCGGGCGGTATCGAGGAGCACCGCCTTCTGCATTTGAGCCTGGAGCGGTCCGCCACGTAGTCCCAGTCGCCTCAGATGACCCGAGAGGCTGGCTGGGATTAGCCCGTTTGCAGAGACGACTACAGGAATAATTTCGGTCGGCAGACCACCCCACATGTCGGTCACCTCGTGAGCCAGGTCCAGATATTTTGTTTGCTTGTCTGTTTCGGCTTTCACGAGGTTCTCGTCATACGGAATGGTAATGTCGACCAAAAATATCCTTGACTGTGCCCGGTCCATCAGCACAATATCAGGCTTATTCGCAAGAATAGTCCTGTCTGTGATGATGGCCCGGTCCCAATAGAGCCTGGCGCGATCATTTTCGAGCACGGCTTCCGGCAAGTACTTGTAATACGGCAATTTCCGATCCACGAGACCGTATTTCAGAGCGAGCTCCTGGTGAAGAATTCTGGCTACTAGGTTGTGCCTGTGCAAGTACTCAGAGTTAGAAAGCGCCGAACAACCGGAGATGACATGCCTAAGTGACTCACCGGGATGGCGACAAGCTCGACAGATGTCGACGGTGCCATCCTTTAGGATGTATCTCCGATAGTTGTTGGTCTTAATAACCTGATCCTGTATTGCACAGACAAAACCCTCGGTTTCCCCGAAGAGATCACCAAAGCGTAGCCAGTGGAGGGAGGCTGCTGTGTCTACGAAAGGCTCATGTAGAGCCTTGTAGAACCTCCCGTGGAGCTCCTTCTCCTTCCATACGGTCTCCCGGTCGGAAATGCTCTGCACTGCCGGGTTTTGCCATTGCTCGTTGGCTAAGGATAGAGGGGTAAGTCCTTTATCACAAGAAATGACGTCATTATAGAATGGATCATCCGATCTCATCAGGAAGTAATCACGGAGGCTGCACACTTCGCGATTATGCATGGTGAGCGCGCTCAAGAAGCCACGCCCACCATGCTTTCGCGGCAAGTACAGCCTCATTACCGACGATCTCGGATGATGCATCCTACGGGACGTCATTGTAGTGCGGACTTTTCTATCCAGGGCGTTAAGTTCAGTCTGACTCCACCTGAGTATGCCAAAGGTATACATGAGGACAGGCATGACCCAACCGTTATATGCGTGTGTCCTATTCACACCGGACAAAAGGCTGTTAAGCACTTTGGTCAAGCGTGCATAAAACACGTCGCAAACTGACTGTTTCATACCAGCCTCATCGATACCGATGTTCTGTGACATACCCAGGTATCGGTATGTTTCAGCCTCGGAAAGGGTTCTTAAGTTGACGGGCATAGATAAGTCTATGCCCTCAGAGTTAGCAACCCTTCCCCCCTCAACATGGAGGACCGCACATTTATCCGTCCCCAGCTCCATTCTAATAGAATTGCTAAATTCACACGTGATGTTCAGCAATTCCATAAGATGGGAGCGACTGGAGGCGAATAATTTGAGGTCATCCATATAGAAAAGGTGGGTCACTTTTGTACCTCCTTTCCGAAGCTGAAATCCCCTCCCGGAGTCCTCCAATAAAGTACTGAGAGGGTTCAGGGAGAGGCAAAACCAGATTGGACTCAGACAATCGCCCTGGAAGATACCCCTTCTTATCCTTATGTGGTTCTCCGCAGCCATCATCCGCTCGCCCAGATAGCAAAGGATCGTACTCCACTGCCCCATACACTGCCCGAGGAAGTCTCGAACTGTACAGTCAATCTTGTACAGCTCGAGGACCCTCTTTAGCCATGTATGGGGCACCGAGTCGAATGCTTTTCTGTAGTCTATCCAGGCGGCGGAGAAATTCCGACGGTTGCGTTTCACCACTTTGCCAATGACCGCGTCAATGAGGAGTGGTTCCTTGGTTCCACGACCACCGCCCCGGCATCCATTTTGAGCGCGTGACATCACCTGATTTAGCTCCAGGTGACGAGTGATTCTCGCGCTCAAAATGGATGTCAGTGTCTTATATATGGTGGGTAGACACGTGATGGGGCGGTATTTGCTCGGGTCTGTGGTATCCTGATCTTTAGGAACCAAATGAGTGATCCCAGTAGTGAAGAGGCTCGGGAGCGACTTCTGATCGAGAGCCTCTTGAAACTGTCGGGCGAGCACAGCGTGACACACTACGAACCCCTTCAACCAGTAATGATGCAGCCCGTCGAGCCCCGGACTTTTCCAGTTCGGGGCCCTACGGACCGCCTCAGCCACGTCTTCAGGCGTTATGGTGACGGGGTCCATAGGCGTAACACTTGCACTCTGGCTCGCCACAACTTCCATCCAAGGGCCCTCGCTGTGGTTTACGGGCTCTGACCACAGGCCACGCCAAAATGCGACAGTGGCAGCCTGATCCGGTCCTGGGCCCGCTCCACATACCTCTGGTCGCTCCAATGATTTATAGAGCCTCTTCTGATCACTCTGGAAGAGACGATTCTGGTTGAACCGCCTTGACCTCTCGCTAAATCGTCGAATCCGCTTCCCCCAAGCAGCGATTTTTTGCTTCAGGTCATCTATGCGCTCCGTTAGTTTTTGCGTGATATCCGGCTGGAACAAACTGATATTTGTCCCAGCAAACGCCATCCTAACGGTGCGCATAATCCTCGGTCTAGTATTACCCGACCTGAAGCTTGTCAGTCTGCCGATAAGGGCCCTTGCCTTTGCGATACGGTCCTCAATTCTTTTTCTCCAGGCTGGGATGGCGCTACTTTTTTGAGTAGCACGTCCAGCCACGGGAAGTTTGGCGCCAATAATACGGCATACTGCCAGTGCGGCGCCAAAAAGAATTGAATCCGTCTCGCAAAGGTCCCGGCTGGCTTCCAAATAGGTTACCAGCATTGGGTTAAGAGCCCGCACGACAGCCCGATTTCGCTTGCTAAGGGGTATGCGGGGAAGTCGCGGTCGATTATCGAGAGGCATGCTGCGCGTTTCCAGCATCGACTCTTCCAGTATGCTCCTCATTTTCTCTAGTTCGTGGGAGACTATTCCATCATCGTCTGAATTAGCCACAAATGGAATGTTGACGGCAGCATCCACATATGCAGTTTGTTGCGCATCTAGTGGCGCCGCATTCCCAGCCGCAGCATTTCCATTCGATGAAGGAATAGCCTCACGTCGTAGTCGCTCGAGTTCGGCGTCACCAAATATGTTGGAGCGCAGGATGTACCTAACTCGGTCTGCCAGGTTTTGCTCAGTGACGGATAGAGATGGCTCCAGCTCTGCAAAAAAACGATGCATCCGAGCCCGATACGCCAAACATCCAGTTTCTTCCCCTTTTGCCCTAAAATACGCCCGCAGTGCGTTTTCATTCATCGATTTAGACCAACGCATGCGACGTGCTCCACCAGCGGCGGGTGCCGCTTGCTGAGTCCGAGAAGACCCAGCCAACACCAAGCCTTCTGGTGGGGATGATGGATGCGGGGGGCTGCTAGGTGGTCTTGCAACACCCAGCGCTCGGCTGGCGGCCCGCATGCTGTCACGTCCAGCGCCAGCTCCAGACGCGCCCTGGCGACCTCCAGGCAGCGGCCCTTTGCGCACTATCTTTTTCTCCATCATCCATAATATGGGCGTCCATTAACGGGAGACGCCCAGGCCCGGCACCGTATCGTGGACGGCCATAAGCACAAACGGGCCTTTGCACCCTGAATTCTGCCGAGGCACGGCGCTCACACCTCTCGCAAGGCGCTGACTGACTGCGTTGACGTAGCAGTTTTGTCACTTAACTGTTACGTCATATTATTATTATTATTATTATTATTATTATTATTATTATTATTATTATTATTATTATTATTATTATTATTATTATTATTATTATTATTATTATTATTATTATTATTATTATTATTATTATTATTATTATTATTATTATTATTATTATTATTATTATTATTATTATTATTATTATTATTATTATTATTATTATTATTATTATTAAGTACATCTAAATTTGAAAGACATACCGTATGGTTTATTGATTAATAATGCTACTTTTAGGTACAGCACTTGGCAAAATACTGTCACCACCGAGAGAACATACCAGAGCACACACAAAAGATTCACAGCATTTTGTTAGTGAGATAAAAGATCCATGTCTCGCTGACAATGAAACTATGGTCAGTTTTGGTGTTCAGTCACTATTCACATGCCTACCTATTGACAACTGTATCTCAATTGTAACTAGGAAACTAGAAGATCACATCATGCCTGCAGAATATGCAGTATTACTCAAACAATGTTTCACATCTGGCTATTTATTGTGAAAGGAAGAGTTCTACAAGCAAGATGACGGTGCGGCGATGGGCTCACCTGTATCTCCTATAGTCGCCGACATATTCATGGAGGACTTTGAGGAGAAAGCCCTTCTTACTGCTCCTGTAAATCCAAGATTCTACAAGCGGTACGTAGACAAAACTTTCACAATTTAACCCTCTGACAAAACAACTGCATTTTTAGACCACCTTAACTCCATAAACTATAAAATACAACTCAAAATGGAGTTAGAGGCAAAATATTTTTTAGCTTTCCTAGATATTTTTAGTCGTCCGAAATCTTGGTAACACTATTGGTCACACTGTGTTTAAGAAAAAGATCCATACCAACCGATATTTAAATGGTGAATCGATCGTTCATTCTTCACAGTTAGCTACCGTGGGTAAATATTTGTTTCAGAGAGCGCAAGGGATCTTTGACAGAAATCATCTGTCCACAGAGCTTCAGTCACAGCGACTGTGTGAAGCCGACCAGAGTCGATGGATGGGTGCTACCACCTGCTATCTGCAAAATCTACCCAAACCCAAGCATACCACTGCAAGACTTCAAGATATTGTGAGCTCGGTCTATATAGATAATCTCGACCATGTAGATCCAAAAATCAATATTCAAAAATTGAAAGTAGCCGAGCTAATTATCTCAGTAGTAGTAGTAGTCCTCCCTCCTTGTGACCATAAGTTAATTAAACACGATAAAATCCATATATATAGATTTATTCAATGTGTAGTGATCGCGTAAATTTAAGAAATCATTAGAGTAAATGTATATATATATATATATATATATGTATATATATATACATTGTTTTATTTATATACTATGTTTTGTTTTTTAATTAATCCATACTAATTCCATACTAATATATTATTATTATGTTTGTTTGTCCTTCTTTCACGTCGCAATAGAGCGTCGGCATGGCATGATTTTTTGTATGAAGATAGTTCGGTGGTTGTAGAGTGACAGAGGATACTTTTTCCGCGGAAAAACATCTCATTCCCGTGGGAAAATAGAATATGTTCCAGAAGTTTGTCCTTTTTTCACGTCGCAACGGAGCGTCGGCATGGCATGAATTTTGGTATGGGATAGTTCGGTAGCTGTAGAGTGACATAGGCTACTTTTTTCAGCGGAAAATCTTATCATTCCCGTGGGTAAATCGAATATGTTGCAAAATTAAATTCAGCTGTGTGGCGCCTTCGTGATTCTACAAGACGGACGACGGTACGATGGACGAACGCAGAAGGTCAGAACATCTGGATTATTATGTCTTTTTACCAAAATTAAGATAAAAAATGTATGGATCTGTATTTTTCCACGCAGGACCGGGAAGAGAGCGATAAAAAACATAAAATTTACCAGCTGATTTTCGTCAAACATTTTGTTTGTCATTGTGCATTGTAATTCACAGAATAGGCGATAACCTCGCAGACGATACTAAGTAATCCGTTGATGCTCTGCCTACCCCGCAAGGGTTACAGGCGTGATTATAAGTATGGATCGGAAATACTATCACTACCTGTCACGCTCTCTCCTTTAACTATTACTTAACTGTGGTAGAAACAGTTCTTAGTAAGCCTTATTAAAACAAGCCTCAGTAATATTTATTGAACGGAAATGAATACAGTTCTTATAATTATGTGGTTATGAATGAATCGGTATTACAATAAGAAAAATTGTGCAAAATTATAAGAAAATGTTTTTGAGAGTTCTTATTAACTAACGTATACATAGTTTAAATTGTTTCCGCTAGATGTCGTTACTAGGTTTTTAAAACGCGGTAACGGTGTCTAGAACAGGTAAATGAAATTGTATACTTGGGGAGTGCTTTCAGCCGGGATAAAAGATGTGATTTAGATGTGGATAGGCGTGTCGCTGCCGGAAACAAAGTCAATGGTGCCCTGAATGCATTAGTAAAAAAGCAAGGCGTGGTGAAGAGTGCACGCCTTGCAATACATAACGCAGTGTTGGCACCGACTTTGTTATATGGTAGCGAAACCTGGGTATGCCAGAAGAAGCATAAAAGCAAGTTAAATGCAGTGGAGATGCGATATCTTCGTAAAATGTGTGGCGTTAGCATAGCCGACCGAAAGCGAAACGAAGAGATTCGTAATATGGCAGGATTGAAAGATGACCTTATTACAAAAATTGATAGGGGCGTACTCCAATGGTTTGAGCACGTTGAACGAATGAGTGAAGACCGAATGGTGAAGAAAATATATAGAGCGAAAGTAAATATTAAAAGGTGTCGAGGTGGACCGAGACTAACTTTCGAAGACCATGTGAGCAAATTTCTCGAGGAGGGGAGGGTCAAGAGTACTCAGATACCTAGACGTGCATGTATGAAGAAGTTAATGAACCTGAAAGAAGCGAAAGAGGTATGTAAGGATCGTGACACTTGGCGATCTGTTCTCTCTGGCTACCCCGTTAGGGATTGTGCGTGAAGATAAGTAAGTAAGTAAAACGCGGTAACGAAATGTTTCCTGATATGTACTGAACTCGCGACGTTGAGCCGCGCGTTAACTTATAGTGCATACGGTACCTATACGCTTTAATTGTTTCTATTTCGTAACTTATTCGACTACCTGCTTACGATTTCGGTTGTTTGTTATTTTCTTTGTGATTTGGTTAAGGTTGAATGGATTTATATTGGCTTTCATTTTCGGATTTGTGTATTTTCCTGGATTGGTTTTGTTGATTTGGTTGGTATTCCTTTATACATATTTAGACTCTGGCTTTCATTGTGTATTTTGTTTATTTAGAATCGTGAATTGGTTTTCGTTCTTTTAGGTTATTTAACAATATTTAAAAGGAATATTAATAGTACAGAATAGTGTATACGGTACCTATACACTTATTTCTTTTTTCGTTCGTTATATTTCCTGGTGTCCTGAAATACAGGCGTAAAGCCAAGCTTAGGCACCAGTCTCCCACAATATAACATTAAGGTGTAATATTCTAATATTATGTACAATAATTCTGTAAATTAATATAGTTGTGAGAAAATAAATCATTTATTATTATTATTATTATTTATATTGACAACTGCTTTCAATTTCGGTTTTCTGCGATTTGTTTTGTGATTTGGTTTAAGTAGATTCGATTTTTTTTGGCTATCGTTTTCAGATTCGTGTTGTGTCTTGAATTGGTTTTGTTGTTTTGATTTTAAAAAATATTTAAAAGGAATATTTATTCCTTTTAGATATTTTGGATTTGCTTTTAAAAAAATATTTAAAAGGAAATTTAATTCCTTTTAGGTATTTTAACGTTTTTTTATAAGCAGGTTTTTTGTAACTTCATAATGCCTCGCAAACGTAAGTCCAGCCTTTCAAGAGTATCTTCTCAAAGACAAGCGAAAAGATTAGCTCGATTGCTAGAATCTTTAAAAGATGCTGAACTGAGACGGCAAGAGCAAGCAGAGCGTCAGGCTGCTTTTAGAGCATCTGAGACACATTCTCAACGTCAGCAAAGGCGTTTTGAACAGACAGAACATCAGGCTGCTTTAAGAGCTTCTGAAACACCTACTCAAAGTCAGCGAAGGCATCTTGAACAGGCAGAGCGTCAAGCTACTTTAAGAGCTACTGAAATACCTGCTCAAAATTAGCAAAGGCGTCTTGAACAGGCAGAGCGTCAAGCTACTTTAAGAGCTACTGAAACACCTGATCAAAGTCAGCAAAGGCGTCTTGAACAGGTAGAACGTCAATTAAATTTAAGAGCTACTGAAACACCTGCTCAAAGTCAGCATAGGCTATTCGAATAAGCGGAACGTCAGGCCGCCTTAAGAGCCGTGGAAACACCTGATAAAACTCAACACAGACTCATTGATCAAGCTGAACGTCAATTTACTGTAAAGGCATCTGAAACACCAGAACGGACACAGGCACGAAGAGATGCAAATGCACAGCTCCAAGCGGAACGTCGACAAAATTTTCAAAGAAACAATTGGTAGATTTTTAATGACGCAGCATTCAATTATGATCCGTTGATTGATTATAAAAATCACAGGTTAGTTGTTATCGGACTGATGGACAAGGCGTGTCGATTTAGCAGCGCTTTAAAATGGAAAGATGAGACCGCAGGCATGTGCTGTTCCAATGGCAAAGTGTCTCTTTCGTTACTTGGGGAACCAGAAAAACCTTTGAAAACTCTTTTTTATATGATGCTAATGAGTCACAGTGCTTTTTAAACAAGATCCGTAAATATAACTCATGCTTTCAAATGACGTACTTCGGAGTTGACCGGGTAATAATAATGCCGGGATTTTCGCTTACATTTACGGTGTAAGGGCAAATTTATCATAAAATAGGTTCACTTTTTCCAGCTGAAAACGAACATCATAAATTCTTACAAGTATATTTTATTGGTGACGAAGAAATTGAAGCAGACCGTCGCTGCCAATTTATCCAGGGAGTTGAGAGAGACACAGTGTTCAAAATTCAAAGGTTCTTGCATGAACGTAACATTTTAGTCAAAACATTTAAAACTGCTTTAGAGAACCTACCTGAAGAGGATTATAAAGTCGTCATTCACGCAGATAGGACCCCTCGAGGAGAGCATGAAAGGCGCTACAATGCACCTTTGATAAACGAAATAGCAGCCGTAATTACTGGTGATCAATTTTATTCACGAGACATTGTCTCTCGAGCACGTGATGACACGTTGCAAAGGGTAGCCTATACACACAAGTTTTATGACGTTCTGCAATACCCATTGATTTATTGCAAAGGACAAGAGGGTTATCATTTTCAAATTCCTCTCAATACATTTATGAAATTTCCAAGAAAGAATTTCATCACCGCCAAAAACTACACTAACAGCCTTCTTTCAACTTTGTCAAACCGACCCCTTTGCAAAAACGTTGCTATATTCTGAATTCCCCCGCTATTATATTTGGAACACATCTAGGAAGGAGTGGAAACGCCGTATTCAAGGCGCGCCTGTTGCAAATTGGCCCAATGTAAAGTCATCAGATGCCCTTGGTCGTGTGTATACCGTCCATGTAACTAATTTTGAATGTTTCTGTTTACGATTGCTGCTGCACCATGTTCGGGGTCCTACAGGATATAAAGACCTTAAAACTGTCAACGGTCAGGAATGCGCAACTTATAGAGAAGCGTGTGAAGCTCTGCATCTTTTGGAAAACGATAATCACTGGGATGAAATCATGGAGGAAGCTGTGCAGTGCCAGTCACCAGCCAAAATAAGGGATCTTTATGCAACTCTCATATCGGATCGGAAATGGATGCTGGGGGCTACGTTAAATTGACGAGAGATTTTTGTAATTTAGTACAGAGTCATTCCGAATTAATTTCGAGTGTTTATACATATTTAACGAACAACATGCATGAAGACAAATGGTTATGTGAAAAGGCGATTCTTGCTCCAAAAAATGAGAGCGTTAACAAAATAAATTCAGATATATTAAGCGAAATAACAGGAGAAATAACAGAGTATTTGTCAGTAGAGACAGTTATGGACACAGAACAGAGCACTTCATATCCCGCAGAGTTTCTAAATTCTCTAGAGTTGTCAGGTGTGCTCTCACATAAGCTTCAATTAAAATTAGGCATCATAGTCATGCTAATGCGAAATTTAGATGCTCCTGGGTTATGTAACGGGACAAGGCTGCGTGTGACACATCTTGGACGGAACATAATCGGTGCTACAATTTTGACAGGCGTAGGAAAAGGTGAAAATGTTAATATACCACGGACCCTTATAATTCCCACAGATATTCCTTTTTAATTCAAAAGGTTGCAGTTCCCTATTAAGCTCAGTTTTGCAATGACAAATAATAAAGCGCAAGAGCAATCGTTATAGGTAGCGGGGGTCAACTTAGAAAAACCGTGCTTCTCTCATGGTCAGCTGTATGTAGCATGTTCGCGTGTGTCAAATGCCCAGAATCTTCACATTCTTTCCCCGAATGGAAAAACATATAATATTGTGTACAGCAGCGTCTTAAAAAAGTGTTCAGTTAGTTTTTTTTCCAAAATTCCCACAATCAATAAATCGGAATTCCCACAGATCTTCCCTTTCAATTCAAAATTTCCTATTTAGCTCAGTTTATTTTCCATTCCAAATGCTGCATCTCTGACGGATCTTTTATTTGGCTCAGTTTTCCTTTAATTCAGAAAACTGCATCTCTGACGAATCAATACGGATAATTATGCTCAGTTTCCTTTAATTAAAAAAATATCCCATTTCCATTTGGAATATACAGGCTATTTTCATGCTTTCCTATACGCTGCGTTTCAAAACATTTAATTAGGCTGACGAATAAATTTTGCTCAGTTTCCTTTTAATGGCTGCATCTCTGACAAATCTACAAAACTCAGTTTTCTTTCAATTCAAAAAGCAATGGATAGTTCATTTCCCAGTGATCATGCGGGCGAAACCGCGGGTAACAGCTAGTTTCAAACAAAATTGATCAATTTATTTATTTATCAATAATCAATAAATCCCAAATTTATCGATCAACATACCAACCCTGTCCCATCATTATGGTTCGGAGCATTCTAAACTCAACCTTGAATTATCCAATCACAGCGCATTTGACACGTCCCCCGCAACTTATGCATGCCGCGATATTCGGTGAAATCGAAACAGAACAAATATTCCATGATGCGGTATCTATTAGGCGGTAATCTGTGGATTGAGGCTACATCGCTGCAGCCTGCTACTATTCGGTGGATCTTACTGCAAGACAACGCGTAAACAGACGCGTATGCAGCGTTCTCCTTGAGTGCTAAGTTGATTTTATAGTGTATTTCCTGCGTTCACTCACCGTTCTACATGCTTATCATATCTTCCATCCCTGCTAAATACGGATCCCAAATAAAGAAACTAATTTACTTGCTTGACCAACTCCCTTTCCATTCTTATTTCAAATATCGGTTTTACTTTCTTCTCCGCAATATTGATGAAATATTTAGAATAATTTACTTATTGTGTTTCGCTCCTCAAGCCATTTCATTTGATATCCAATCCATAGGGTTTACTATTTGAAGTCTGTGAATATGTTCGAGATCGTCTCCATCATTACATCTGATTTGTTAAACCACAAATCCTCGCAAAAGAACATCGATACCTACCAAGGATGATACGCGAGGCTATTGAAAATAAAAATAAAAAAAAATTATTTCCGAAGAGAAGATGGATGGGTGCTGCCATATGATTCGGACTCTTTATGTAACAAAATTAAATCCAAACCCAAGCATACCACTGCAAGATTTCAATATACCGCAAGCCCGTTCGGCGTAGATCGGACCAAAATTGCTGTAAAGCCGGTGCATCAAACGTCGGACATGAAAAATAAGTTAATTGAACGTGATAAAAGCGGTATAAATAGTCTTATTCAATTTATTATGGAAATTATAAATCGCCATTTTGTGACGTCCAAAATTTTGGATGTAGAAAGACGTTACTTTATTTTTTGTGTTTCTTTTATCAAGCCCTTTCATAAATACCCATATCATAGGGGTTGCTGTGGAAAAAAATCACCAACTTGTAACGTCCGCCATATTGGGTAGAAAATGGCGGTATTCAAATAATCTTGCAGTGTCTCAAGAACTGCCTAATAAATTCAGTGAAAGTGGATGATATGTTGATTGCAAAATTCCAGGACATACATACAAGTGAAGTTAAATAAAAGCTTTTAAAAATACGTAAAAACTTTATATTGTCTAAGGAAATTAAAAGTGAAATTATTAACTGCATACCACAGCTAAGCACAGGTGGCCTTTTCATTCCTGAGAGGGATAAAGTGTAATTAGTCCGCTGTGCTACTGGTTTCCCCAATATGTTTTCTTCACCGCCGAAATTTTTAATTTGTAACGGTCGAACCCTCCCACCCACGTTTTTTTTTTAAATTATAGTGTGATTTATTTAACGTTTTTTTACGGAAATTCATAATCAATCAAAATCGGTCCAGTAGTTTCGGACTTATTTGGTACAAACAAACTAACAAAAACATCTTTACTCTTTATAATATTATATGTATAAGTACAGATAATGATAAGTATGATGAAAAGTAGTTATTGTGAGATAACTATAATAGTTAGACATATGGTATTGCAGACTTTTATGTAGATATTGATGTCCTCCATAAAATATTGATAATAGAGCAAAGTGATGTGCTACAATCACTTTGCTCTATTATCAATAATTTCCGCAGCGTACGCGATATAAGGTTTTTTTTTTGGTATTTTTTTCACACCTTGGGTTACATTAACGAAGTTTTCATACGGATCCCTAATTTTTTTGAAAACGTTCTATCGCCTATGTTTATCAGGAATAATGTAGGATTCTAATGGTGAAAGAATTTTTCAAATCGGTTCAGTATTTTCAGAGCCTATTCAATTCAAACAAACAAACAAATCTTTCCTCTTTATAATATTAGTGTAGTATATTTTATATTATACTTTATAGTATTAGTCAAAAATAAATGCATAAAAAGTTCGACTTAATTTCACCTAACGAACTTTACCTTTAAAATACAAATAGATTTTTTTAATTCAATTATAATTATAGGCTCACCTTTTCCTTCGATATCGCTCAATGAGAAGTGAAACTATAAAAAAGTATAATTTAGTGTTTTTGTGCCTTTCTAGATATTGCTGCCGCAAACTTCGATTTAGGTTGCAACTACGAGTACAAGAGACTGCCCACAAGGAGGTGTTATGTCACCCCTTCTTTGACTCTTGCAGTTAACCAATTAGTGTAAAAGGTGGCAGTCTTTCGCATTGTCACAATGTTGATGACCTTATGGTCATTGCGAGTGGTTTTTGACAGAGAACTTTAATATAAATTACACAGAAAGCCCTAAACACCATAAATAGCTGGTGTAGGAATAACAGTTGATTAGTTAATGCTGATAAAACTGTTATAATACCCTCTTCCAAAACGAGATGGTACTGGTAAAGAAGTACAGAATGGTACTGAGGTTAAGTATTTGTGCGTAACAATTGAATAAAATCTTACGTGGATCTCTCACCTTAGCAACGTATGTCATAAGGCTAAAATTGTTGTAGGTACGTGTAGGCGTATGACTAGAAGCAACTTGGGCTTACATCGCAGTACGGTTCTATGGCTGTACAGCAGCAAAGTGAGACCAACTTTTATCTACGCCTGTATTGTCTAGTGTAATAAGACCAAACAAAAGACTACTGCGGACAGACTATATAGTCTACAAAGGACTGCCTGCTTAATGCCAAGTGGAGCGATGCGATTATCACCTGGAGAGGCTCTTAATGGACTTCGATGCTTAACATCCCTTGATCTTTTTTAGACAAGGAAGCGAAGGCTAGTTTATACAGGATTAACATTGAGTTATATATAAATCAATGAGGATTAACGACCAAGGCAATCTGAGCTTGCTTTTCCATAGATTGAGATCCATGCACGACTTAATTAAGAAAACACAGATTTTATGCATAATGTCAAATATCATGCATCCACTATACGCTTTTAATAAAAAATACGTAGTGGACCTACCCCCAGAGAAGACTGACCAAATGGACACGTTCCCTTTGAGGTCGTCAGCTTTACATGGTATAACGATGGGTCAAAAATGGGCCTAGACGTAGGCTATGGAATTTATGGGGAAAGCCCCAAATTCAAACATAATATGAATTTAGGTTCACCTCCATCTTCTACGCAGAAAGTTTCACCATACTTCATTGTGCAGAAATTAACCTGCAAAATCATCCATATTATCAATATAAACTCTGATAGCCAAGGAGCACTGCTAGCGCTGAGATCAAACTTAGTAAACTCTAAGCTAATTGGAGACTGTGTGAACTGTCTAAGCAACGTGGGGTATAACAATAGGGTCATTTTAATATGGGTTTCAGGTCATGTGTGGGTACCGTAGGCAATAAACATGCCGATAAACTTGCACGTGAGTGCTCAAAGAATAGGCAATTTGGACCCGAAATATTTTGTGGAATCTTAAAAAGCCTAAGCCGTTTGATCCTTAAAACTTTTTATCACAATATACCACATAAGATCCGGTCTGATATACCAGTATTAAATCATTCTTAAACCTTAAGGAGCCCTGAGATTAAGTAGGAATAAACTTCGTATTCTGACAAGAGTCCTGAATGGACACTGTTGTTTAAAAAAGCACATGTTTATCGTGGGACTAAGCAACTCAAGGATGTGTCGGTTCTATCGCCTAACTAAAGAAACACCTGTGCACATCCTGATTGTGTACCTTTAATGCGCTAATAATGACACTAATCTGGGAAACCAAAAACGAAACAGTGACATTGGTCACAGCTAAATTACTCCTTCTGTTCATTGAAGACTTAACAGTGATCTATAGTCATAGCAGTGATCATAATAGGTCTTATAGATTGCAGTGCATTGCATGGCTGCTCGCACAAAATAAAATGAAAATGTGGGTCTGAGAAAATTGGGTTTTCTAGATTTTTTTTCAAATTAAAACCGAAGTGGCAAACGGACTTACGGTCTGCCTAATCGTAAGTGGCTACTACAATTCATTGACACCTGCTGTACAATTTAAGCAAAGAAAGCTACAGATGTGAAGTTACCTCTAAGGACTAAGATCGAAAAAGATAACCTCAGACCAGATTACATCAACGTAGGCACTGCTGTTGGCGACAGAAATAGTTAAGATGATTATAACCATCCAGACTGACACCTAAAAAGAGTCCTACCACCTATTATAAAAAAAGTTAAAATGGTAACATTGAAATGCAAACCATATTAGTAATTAACATACCCATTTATTGTTATATAACTGTGGCAGATAACGAACACATTTTAACAATTTTAGAGATAGATGCGAGTCGATCTGAGGACTAAGGTGAAATACCTTACAGCCTGTAATAATACTAGTTTATTTATCCTTAACGCCTGAGCACGATATTTGATATGCCGCTGTTTAAAGACAAAAATATATCAGACGGTCGATTGAAAAATTCACAAGGATTTCTAGATAGAAAAGAAGCTTTATCACCTGGCATTATGTAACGGTTTCCGAATGCAGCGGCTAAACAGCGTTGCAACTGTGAGTATAAATTCTGCACGAAATAAGTGTTTGTATATTAAAGCAATAATTGGACCAGAGCAGGACGTTGGTTTAAAAAAAATTATGTATGTAAAAACCCACATGATACTGGAGAAAATCCCAGTGTTCCACTCTTGGACTAAATGATTTTGTTTTGCACTTTTTAAACAATGATATATTATATGAAATAGAAAATTCCCTTTTATTTTTATACGAGACATCGCCTTCTGTTCCCAGTTTATAAACTCTAGCTGATAGCTTGCTCGAAATTGAAACGTCAATCATTGTCCACTTCGTCCTCTCGAAGGAATGTGCACTAAAATAAACCGCGTATTTTTCCGAATATTAGTAAAAATTTGTTTTACACGTGTAGATAGCACGAGTTTACGCAAATAAATACTTTTTGAGGAAGGACTTTATTATTTTAGAATACTAGCGTGAATACAAGTGTGTAGCATATGATAAGTATCGAAAACAAACCCCTTTCTTGGTGAAAGGTATTTAATTTTGGCACTCAGGAGTGACAATCCAGTTATTTTGATTTTACTTGAGGGTAGAGATTTATAATTAAAATTAAATAAAAATCCACATTACAATAATAAATTATTGTTACATTTTTAATATATATCCGCTTTTGTTTCGCTTTTATTTTAACTATCGCTTAACTATAAACTAGTTTAAACAGAAAACAGAAAAAGTCACGTTTTACGAATTCCATGCCACGTCGTCAAAAGTCCACGTTTTGTATTACTCTTATTTTTCGCCTATTTCACGCTATAAGTATGTTTCCGTTTGTTTCATAGATATATTTCTAAGTTTATATTTTAAACGTAGATATATCAAATACAATCGTATATTTATCTTCGCGTTTAATAATATAGCAATCGCAATTATGATTTTGGACTTCTCATCAGTTTTGATTGTTGGAAAACATAAAGTGTGCAGTAGATTTATTTTATATCTAACACATGTACCATTTTGTCTTAGCTAATTCATACTCGATGTTTGTGATATATGGATATGTTAATGGTATCTTTTTTATTAGATATTAAAGACACATGCGCATAGTCCACCTAGTGCTAAGTAATTGATTTAGCTCATAGACGTCTATATCTATCCTCGATTACGAATCAAATTGCATATACGTTTTCACCCCTCAGGATGAGGATGAAATGCCTCGTTTCCAGTAAAAATGGCTAAAAACATTTTATGTTTTTCAGTATTAGGACAACATATTTTTGCAAACACACTGTTTTCACAGTTCATTTGAAGAACAGTACTTGGCTCATATTTTGTAATTGTTGTTATAATTAGTATGTTTTAGTTTTTTTTCAACAGTTATTAATATATCTTCTTTACTTTCTGCTCTTTTCTTTTATCTTAGTATCGGATTTCTATTGATTGTTTTAAGAAACAAAAAATAGTACTATACTGATAGCATAAATATCATCATCCAATTTATTTGTCTTGACGTGGAAGTAAATCTGGCTTTAAAATATTACAAACGTTGTTAGGCGAAATAAAATTAATTGAGATTATTCACATTTAGATTTTCCTATTGTACTAGCTGGAAAACGTTGTGCCACCCTTTGTGGTATATGGCACATTGAGTTTCCCTACTCCCTTTTTACTCCAAAATTTTCACAGTATAATTTTAACATTTATTAATAGTATACTTTTTTTAATTATAAACAAAATTAATGTATATATGAGTCATTTTGGTCCATAGATAAATAAACCCTTGAATCCCCTTAAAATTCCCATGCAGTCGCATGCGTCCGTCAAATCTCGAGCGGTCGCATGCGACCGCACCCACCCACAGCACTTTCAATCATTAACACTTATATTTATAGACTATTTTTCTATGAAAAACTGTGGCATTATAAAATATCCACAAAATTTTCTATCCTGTGGTCTAAACAAAAGTCAGTTACATTATGTATTTTTATTTTCATTTTACGACATTTTAAACTATAAAAACTTATATTTATAGACTATTTTTCCGTTTAGAAGTTTGGCATCATAGAATCTATATACATTTCTTTATCTTGTGGTCGAAGCAAATCAGTTACTCTAAGGATTTTTATTTTTAATCTATCGTAAAATTGCGCCAATTTAATATGGTCGGCAAATGTCGTAAATTAACAGTAGAATAAAAATAAAAATACATAGGGTAACTAGTTTTTGTTTAGACCACAGAATAGAGAATTTTATATTGATTCTATAATGCCAAACTTCTTACCCGACTGTCAAGGAAGGGTTATGTTTTTCGCACGATCTTGCATGTTTGTAAATTTCTTTATTGCCTCGTGTCTTCCAAGCGGCCTAATGAATTTCGACAATTTAGGTATCATTTTATTCGTCTTAATAACCCAAGTGTTCTTTGTTTTTTTGTTAAAAATAAGCAAAATGGCAGATTTTTGGCGAAAAATAATAATACGTTAATAAAAAAATTAACCAAAACCTGTCGAATAGGATATCAAAATAAAGGAATTTAAAAGGGGATTACGAAAATGTATATAAGTTGTATGTTTAAATTAAAGTATGTTTGTAAATTTCTTCATTACCTCGTATTTATCTTCCAAACGGCTGGATAGATTTCAACAATTAAGGTATCGTTTTATTCGTCTTAAATACCCAAGCGCCAAGTGCTCTTAAAAATAAACAAAATAGCTGATTTAAAAATAGTTATGATATTAAAATATAACTATTTTGCGCCAAAAGTTATAATAATATAATAGCAAAATAGTTAGTAGTAGTAGTATATAATACGTTAATAAAAAAATAACCAAACCTATCGAATATAAGATGTATATTTAAATTTAATTAGGAACTATAAATTGGTTTATTAAGTTTTTAATAACTGGTTAATAAAATGTGCAATGTTTGTGTCGGACCATGTGCCATTATATGAAAAAAAGAAAAGTTATTAATAATCGTCGCTCAATAACATTTGAAACGAAACAAATAGTTGAATTCTTTTCAATAAATTTTGAACCGTATAGAACCGTAAAGATCGTAACAAGATTGAGAATACAAAACAAAATTAAAATAAACTATAAACAAAGTAAGCTCTACTTCGGTCTAACAGACTATATGAGCTGAAAACCTAAGTAAAATAGCCTAAGTAAAATATTAAGTTAAGTAGCAGGTGGGGCCCATTGCAAATTACAAACCGAAAGATAATGGGTTCCGCTTGCCAAACTTCTTTCTAAAAAAGTAGTCTCAAAATATGAGTTTTCACTTTTTGAAGTGGTGTGTGTGGATGCGGTCAAATATGACCTCTCGCAATTTGACGGAATATCAATGCGGTTATTTTTGGTGGCTAGGAAATTGAGAGGTTGGAGATTATTCACATTTCGATTTGCCTATTGTACTAGCTGGAAAATGTTTTGCCACCCTTTCTGGTAGATGGCTAATTGAGTTTCATTACTTCTTTTTACTCCTGAATTTTCACGGTATAATTATAACGATTATTAAAAGTATACTTTTTTTAATAACATACAAAATCAACCTATGTATAAACCATTTTGGTACATAGATAAAGAATTAATACATTGACTACAGCGTCGCCTTATATACAACATGTAACACAATTTAACGCACTTTGAGTAAGTAGTTTGTTCAGAATCGTTTACTGAATCGATTCCTATCATTTTTAATATAGGTAATTTTTTATCCCAAAAATAATTAAAACTACGTAAATACAGTCACGCTAAATCTGTACAGTCGAAACAAACTGAAATGGACCGTAACTTAAGGCAATAAGACTTTTAAGAGTGCAGTTTTATTTGTATTATTACTAATTCTGTCATTCAATAAAAATAAGGAAAAATTAAGTTTATTTCAAGCACGTTAAAGTCTTTGCGTTTGTGGATTTGTACTGTGACCCTTACATTCTTCGGGAATTATAATAACTAATTTGATAAATAATTAGTGCATAAAATGTTTAACTAAAAATTCAGTAGAAGTTAGAGTTAGACGATAACTCGCGAGATCACCATTATAAAGATAGACTATCAATTTTCCGCTCCATGTCAGTTTTTTTTAATAATTTCAACCTTTTTGTTTTGTTGTTCTGACGAGATCAAGACCCATGATAACTGATGTGTATTATGTGTACTAAAGTAATTCGCGCTATGGCATATCGTTAATAGTCCTTGATGTAAATAAGGTTGATAATTTCAAAAGGTTCAATAAAACTGAATTTATTTTTAAACAAACGTTTTAAAATAATAAAAGGAAAGAAAATTATTTTGCAAAAATCATTTTAATGTTGAATTAAAATTACAGTTTGCATAGATTAGCATTCGTATAAACAGAAGGTAATACGGCATTGTAGAGACGCATCGGATAGGTGAGTTCGATTGACTGATCGAATTCTGAGATTCATTTCGATTAAATGAAAGTAGTGCAATCTGGATTTAACTGAATTGCAAATATTGTTTGAAGACTAAATGCGGACTGAAGAGTTGTTAAATGGAATGAGCTATTTCCAATGTATTTTAAGTTATAATTTATACATTAGAAGTTTATTAGTTGAATAGTATAAATAAAAAATGAGTGCGAGAGACATTTACGCTCAGTTGAGTAAATGAAACTTATTATTTTTTATATTTTGTATCTCCATTGTTGGTCTCGGGTCCGTTGGGGTCCGCTTATTTAATAGGCTTACGTGTGGACATGGATCTAACATGCAGAAGCCTTTTGGAGAATTAATATACTTTGTGCTCGGACTTCCATAACATTTGAAGCCGTTGTAACAAAATATAGAGTTGTTTTACGAAATTTTATGTATGAGTATTGAATTATTTTTATTAATATATTATGATTTTAAAAATAGTAAGACAGAGAAAGGTTTAAGTAAATATGTGTGATAATTGTAGAATATATGTATATCACACACACTCCCAAAATACTACTGTAAATCTTAGGACTTTTAAATGAGGAAACTGAGTAAATGGATTAAAGATATCACCGAATATTACTTCCGTTCGTAAAAATATCTGTTTTAATATCTAATCGCGCCTAATGAAGTCTTACTTTAAAAAAATTCAATTTAGGTATAAAGTGTAGTTTTACTTTTACCGCAAGGTTCAGCTACCGTTGACATCACATCACACCCTCAAATAGACCGGAGTTTCATGGTTTAGTTTATTTGGACGACAAAGCTAGAAATGTCAGCAGTTACCTTGTGTCTGCGGTGAGTCGAGAAGAAGGCAAGTAAACTACGAGAGTTTCACGGTACCCTTACAGATGTAAGCAGTAAAGACTCAGAGATGTATACTACATTGCTGAGAGTAGCTTGAAGGAAAAAGAGGCCCCTAATGATGCAACCAACCTTGTTAAAAAGCGAGGCTGGCTTACAGGAGCTGAAGACTGCGGATGAAGTTTGCTCGACAGCGAATGAAAGAGTTTTTTGATGAAGGTGATTAAAACTTAAAGTTGAATCTTTCGAAGGTTGTAGAGGGTATGTTGCGTTGCGATGTCTCGTAAGTGTCATCACAAGGTGTTCAGGAAAGGTCCAGAAGGTTACCGAATAATCATCCTAATACTCGTTTGCAGTAAACGAAAATTCCTCAAATCAGCGATGTGTATAACAGCGCCAAAGTCAAGGTGCGAGATGTCCAATATCGCATCTACGATGTATATAAATAAAACTATTCTTAAGAATTTACGTATATATGCGAAAAAATCCTTAAAAACATGTTTTATTTAAGTGTGGAGTGCTTGCTACATAACAAATCATAACAATCGATATAGCGGCAAAGATCTATTTCCATCAGAAAATTAAAGCGGGTGAGTTATGGTAAAGTTCAGGTTGTAGTGCACGTGAAAAGAATGAGCGATCAAGTTGACATTTTTGTTTTTATAGGATGTTAATAATTAGAGAAATTTATATCAAGTACTTCCAGTACCGTACACAGTTATCGTGCAGCGGTGGTGTCTCCTCTAAAATCTCCTCCCCGTGAGTGGCAATATAAGAAAATATACATAGCCAGCAGATGGACAGCAGCGTCTTTCACATACTACATAAAATAAAAAGAATGCGGTTGCCAACCCCATAAATATATATATATATATATATATATATATATATATATATATATATATATATATATATATATATATATATATCATGTAAATAGCGACTAATATTAGTATTTACCTAAACATGTACATCTTCGGTCTTATTCCAAAAAAATGTTTTGGTCCTGGTTTAAACCAAGACTAACAGATCCAGGTTTGTTACGGTATTAACTTTAGCACCAGTATCAAAATGTATTCTTATTCCAAAACGCAGACTATCTGTGGACTAGTTAGTACCAAAATTCGTCGTGGTTTAAATATCATCCACAGATAAGAAACAAGAAATTACATTCTTTCATTCGTTCCTACAGGTTTCATTCAATGCAACGTTCTGTTTCGTTAAATATTAATATTATTTTCACACTTAATTATGCTTAAATAATTATCCATCAATACAAAAACATATTGTTATTTCTTTAGGTAAAAATCTATTGAACAATCACGACTTATACTTTTATTAAAGTGCTTTTTATAATCGTTTTCGTTTTAACGACTCTACCGTGAAATGGAGTAAATTACATAGGTACCGCGAGCGCGTGAAAAAACGTTCAAAATTTTTATGTTGCGTTGCGTCCTTATGTATAATAAGTAAATGCTCTTATTTTAATACATTGCATTGATCTCAGTATTGTGGTATTGCAGATAGTAAGGTTTTATTTGGATTATTTGGATCTATATTTATAATAATGGAACAAAAGAAAAAAAGGGGTGAAAATTGGAGTTCAGAAGAAAAAGTTAGTGAAACATTGTATTTTATTTGTTAGTGCGTAGCAACGCTCTTATCCTCCTATCATCCTTATTTCGACTAAAAAGAATGTTCTTATTATTATAGGAAATATTACGTACTTTTATTGCTCAATCAGCACCTATTTTAGAAGATAAGTCTACGAAAACGTGCGTAAACATGAAAAAAATAAAAGAGTGGAAGAATATAACTAATAAGTAAGTACTTATTGCATTTGTTGTGTACAAGTAGGCACGGTATTGTTTACAAGATTTATTCTTTTATTTTAGATTTAATGAGATAACAGGTAAATGCCGATCAGATGGGGAATTGAAGTTAGCTTGGAAGAGGATGAAGTTGTCGGCTAAATCAAACCTACCTACATATAGGAGGGAACAATCAAAAACAGGGGGTGGTGAAAAACCACTATCACCTACTCCTGAGGACTTACAAATTATGGCAATTGCTCCTCACGACTTTGTCATTGAAGTTAACGATTATGATAGTGATGCAGTGGTAATTAAAATTACTTATGTCTTACACATTTAATTAAAATGAAATAACTTTATTTTGTACTTGTAGTACTAAATATATTTACTAAATTGTATAAATAATCTGCCATTTAGGCATACAATTTACAATACAAAATTATTTTTCAAATATTCAAAACTTAATATACATATGTAATAATTTCTTTTCAATTAATTCATTCTTATTCAAAATTGAAATGTCATAAATTCATACATAGTGGTATATATATAGGTAATGACAGGAAGACATGATAATAAGTGTTTTAGTAATTTATTTTAGAATCCAGTGACTGTAGCTACAACTACAAAAGAAATATTTGCTGACCCTAAGCCTTGCCTTAGTTTTAATAAAAATGACACACCAGTAGTTACAAACATAGAATATCCAGAACTCAATGTCGAGGTGCAAGGTAAATAATAATTATTGATTATTTATTGAACAGCAAAATATATTATTATTATAGTTACAATCATATTATGTAATACACAAAATTGTCTCAATATTAAACATGTTTCATTTATTATAACCTTTATTTATATTAATTTTTAGAGATATCAAACGATCCAACTACGGACAAAGAAATGATGAAAATAACCAACAATGAAACTGCTAATACAAGGGGCATTACAAAAACAAAAGACAGGAAAAAGGGCTTGCAAAATAGGTATGTTGAAATAATTACTTTAATACATCTCATACTTTTTAACATTTGAAAATTAGTATTTAATTAAATACTAAATATGTTTCATATTTTCAAATATTAAAAAGCAAAGTTAATATTAATTGATTGAAAAATAACTATAAATATATTTCTTTTGCCTACAAGGTTAACTTCCATTCTAGTACATACTTTTATTACTTCATAATACTTAGTACATAAAAAAACTTACATTAAGTATTCTATTTCATTTTACAGAAGAGAAGATATACAGCAAACAATCATAAAAAGCAATACAGATTTTAAAAAAGACAACTAGAAATGATGGAAGAGGAACATAAATACAACATTAGAATAGCCAAATTAAAAATTAAAAAATTAGAATTACAAATATCTTTGTTAGAAAGTCAAAAAAATACAAGTTAAATAGCAGCTTAATGCTACTGTGTTTCATATGGTGAGTGTATAGAACCAGAATTTTTATTCATCACTGGTTTGGAAAATACCTCTGTCCTGGGAAGAACCAGCAAGAAACCCAACGGGACTTTTCTTTTATACATGTTTCACTTTACAAATTTTGGTTTACAATTTTTAAATTAATTTTAATAGAAACAGCAAAGCAGCGATCACCTCATTTGCAGGGGTTATTTTCATTTATGTATTCTTTGATATAATAATAACCCTTTTTATATAATTTTTCTTTAGTAAAACATTTATGTCCAAATACTTTAACACTACTCACTTTTAAGATGCAGTTAAGTCTCATGCTATCTCTATCACAAAGTCGAAGTGAATGTGACACCACAAGACTTAACAACATCTTAAAATTGAGAAGCTTTCGAGTATTTGGCCATTAAACTTTTATTGACAAATTTTGTATGAGAGACCCCTTTTACTGGAAACAAGGAATTCCATTTTAGCCCTCACAGGTGACAACGCATCTTCATTTTGATTCATAGTCGAGGATAGATGTAGATGTCTATGTGCCAGCAACTACTTACCATCAGGTGAACTGTGTGCTCGTTTGTCACCATCATCTTATTAAAAAAAAATTCAAGACTGTATCAGATATATGTTTGTAAATATTCTGATATATGAAATTATTCTTTTCAGGTACTTATTGCTGCAAATATCTGTACATATTTCAATAATAATTAAAATAAATAATTATAAACAATATTTATTTTATTAACATAACATTGGCATAATAAACTAAACCTAATTACTTAATTATCACACAGCCCTACTTCCCGTGAACCCTTGCACCTCTGGAAAGGAAATCCAGCTGTGAATGTAGCAGAGCGACAATATTCATTAAAAAATCTAAACAGATCTCTACAGCACTTTAAAGTCTATATAACATAGCTTCATATTGATGTGGAATATGCTGTACCCCACATCTTTCCCTGAAACACAATCATTATGGCTTAAATAAGAGCATTTTGCTCAATAAATTAAATATTATCACAGTACTTCCCGTGATTTATTCCATATTGGTGAAAATTGTAATATATAGTTGTTATTATTTGACAGCTGACAACGGCTCAGCGGAAAGATTTTACTTTATAAATGAGTATTATGTCTGAAATCAAAATATAATAATTATTATAAATGTCATATATTTATTGACCTCTTTATTACATTATTTTTATTCAATGAAACTTGACCCCTAAATTAAAAAATAAAATAAATTAAATGTACATATAGCCTTTGACAATTGAAAAATTGTAATAATTTTATAAATTTAATAATAAATTTTAATTATGAATTGTTATATAAAAATTGTAAAAAAAATGTTTACCTACTGAAAATGATTTTCAATAAACTGTCTTCTCCTAATATTTCCCCTTATTGATGGTGGAATATATCTTTGTACTATAGGTTCAGATGAATATTTTTCAGTGCTATCTACCTCACCAGAAAATACATCTTCTCTCATGTCTATGGCAATATTGTGTAGTACAGCACATGCAACAATTGTTTTTTTTTGTTGTTTCAATGTCCCCAAACATACCTCTTAACGGGCAACGAAACCGTTGCTTCCATAAACCAAAACATCTTTCCACCGTGTTCCTGGTACGGATATGACTCCTATTATATCTTTCTTCTTGTGGTGTTGTTGGGTTCAGCAGTGGTGTAAATAGGTATGGAGTACAAGGATAGCCACTGTCAACAAGTAATATTCCAGAGAATGCACCAGCCTCAAACCTCTGTTTTAGTCTACATTCTCGGAATATTCTAGTCATGTACGCTGCCACGCCACCTAGTAACAATGTCCATGATTTTCAGGTTAGCATCACAAACCACCTGAAAAGTGAGAGCTCATTAGTCCTTTGTTTTACTGATATAGATTGGTTATATTTTATTGTGCACCAAAATTGTAACAGATCATATTACTATTTTAATCTACATTTTTTGCCATAAGATAGTAAAACAAATTATTTTCTATTTTGGTAAAGTAAATTAATTTAGAGACAATCACAGCTTATTTAAAATATTTGTACATTACCTGTACATTAATTGAAGAAAATACTTTTCTATTAATATATAACTGACCCCTTTTTACTTTCTTTATTCTTATGTGAGTACAGTCAATTGCGCCAATTAAAATGAAATGAAAATAACGTCAAATAAAGAAAAGAAGTGCTGAATTTGAGGTTGGTACCATAGTTAAACTAGGGGTCTCGGAAGTTTAACTTTAGTACCATAGATAGTCCTAGAACCAGAGATAATCTTCGTTTTGGAATAACGTTTTATTTAGTAATGGTTTAAACCTGGTACTAACTCCAGTACCATATTTAGTCCGCGTTTTGGAATAAGGCGGCTTAAGTTCTACTGAATATATTGTGATGCTTTTATATTTATTTTTTGTAATTTTAGATAAAATATAACGTGGTAGACCCACGCTGCAGCTATATTATGGTTGTAGCACGAATGGGTCAACTCGACCGGGGAAGGGCCACGCTCTCACAGAATAGCATCGTAAAATTGCAGCTTAATGTTGCTGTGTTTCGTAGGGTGAGTGTAGAGAACCGGAGACCCGTTTTACTGCAATCGAGGTATTTCATCTTAGTCCTGAAGGGTGACAACGCATCTGCATTTTGGTTTATTAATTGAGGTTAAATGTCGATGTCTATGGGCCACAGCAACCACTTCCCACCAGGTGGACTGTGTGCTCGTTTGCCATCCTTATCAGTGCAGGCGAGCGCCTTTGATTTGTTCAGAAAAACCGACACTGTTCCGAAGTGGACGAGTCATAGCGAGCGCTCCCGAGTGGCGGCAAGGCATGCCAAATGAACTGTATATACGTTGGCGTTCGCCTGCACTCGGGCAGCTAGGCGAGCATCGAAGTGCAATGGTGAGACTGAATAAATGGGCTGTCTATACGTTGGTGCTTGCCTTCGGTCGGCCAACATGTATAACCCGATGATTTTTTAAATTTACGCGAACACTACACATTGAATAAAACTAAATTTACGGATTCGCGTTTGAACGCGATAGAATCCGTAAATTTAGTTTTATTCAATATGTATAACCTGCTTTAGGATTTCGTATACATTTATTTTTGATCCTATAAAAAAATTGAAATTAGCAGGTACTATGATATATAAATAATTGAGAAATTAACTACGTATCCAACTTGCTTGCTTTGCTGCAAAGCATCAAACCGCACCACGCTGTTTTCGGTGCCAAGAGTCATTCAACCCACAATACAGGCTAAGAATTATTCCATCATCGTTTTGTGTAAATCTACGGAAGGTGTAAATGTCCAGCAATTGGAACTTACCATCAATTGGAGCATTCGTATGTTTGACAGTGGAGGAACTATAAAAACAAAATGGTATTTACGAGAACTCAACATCGTAATGGGTCGGTATAAAGTTGCTTCGTATTTTTTTGTATAAAATTAAAGAAAAAAATCTCGTTTGTTGTACTGTGTGTATCTGGCTGGTTTTAATATCAATACATATACATATGCCAATAAGAAAAAGTTAAGTAAAAAATAAAACATTTTCTCGCCATTTTTCAAGTGTTTTTCTGTCCGCCAAAATGAGTGAATCTAAACGAATCGAAACATTTTGAAGTTATATTACAAAAGAGAGAAAAATGTGACAAAAGCTGCAAAAAAATTGAAACGTTAATGAACTTAATGCAGTGTCAGTGAGAGTAGCACAAAGTTGGTTCAAGCGTTTTCAGTCTGGGAATTTTAATGTCAAAGATGCAGCTCCCTCTACGGATAAAGTCGATGCCATTTTTGAGAAAGTAGAGCATGATCAGCATATTAATAGTTATAGTCGAGGAGTTGAGGATGACCACTACACGTTGTTGAACCATTTGAAAAAGTCTGGCTTTACAAAAAAGCTCGATATTTGGGCACCACACGAGATCACTGAAAGTAATCTAATTAATAGTATATTCATTTGCAATTCTCTATTGAAATGTAATAAAACCGAACCATTTTTGAAAAGATTGGCCACTGTTAATGAAAATTGAATCATCTACGACAATAAAATGCGAACAAGAACATCGTCAGAGGGTAGTCAAGCTACACAGACGGATTAACACGAAATAAGGTGATACTGTGTGTATGGTGGAATTGGAAGAGCGTTTATTATGAGCTTGGGCAAACCCATCGACTCGAATCTCTACCGTCAATAACTAATAAGACTCAAGAAAGAAATTGAGAAAAAAAAACGGCCGGAATTGATCAACAGAAAGAAAGTAATCTTTCATCAGGATAACGACAGACCGCACAAATCAGCAAAAATTGGAAAGCTTGGTTATAATCAGGTGGAATCATCTACCTGTTGTCCTGACCTTGCGCCCTCAGATATCACTCACGTTTTCGCCTGTTTCGATCTCTTCAGAATTATTTTCGGAGTGTTAGGTTAACATCAAGAAAGGACTGTCAAAATTACTTGTCGCATTTTTTTTTATCAAAAATTACAAGATGGCAACAAGTTACCGAACAAAATGGCACATATGCATTATAATTAAATGTTATTAGACTTTGAAAAAAATATCTTGAATTTGTATATAAAATACAAAGAAACTTTTTCTCCGAACTTAAGCTGCATTTCTAAATTTGTTTTATATGTTTAACTGTTTGTGAATACTTTCGCGAACATTATATAGCTATAACAGCAAATTGCAGTATTGATAATATGTTCTGTTCTACTGTGTAAAGTCTGTAAAAACCTCACGGTGTTGATGGGAGACTTCAATGCAAAACTGGGCACAAGAGAAAGTGGTGAGCTGAAGGTAGGGAAATTCGGAGTAGGGCAACGGAACCGAAGGGACCAGCAGCTGGCCGACTTTATGGAGAAAGAGGGACTCTTTATGATGAACTCTTTCTTCCAGAAGCGGCCCCACAGGAAGTGTACCTGGTCGAGCCCCGACGGTTCGACAAAAAATGAGATTGACTTCATTATGACCAACTGCCAACAGTTTAGTGATGTCTCAGCGATTGCAAGGGTGAAAACTGGCAGCGATCACCGAATGGTTAGAGTCACACTGAACCGAAACGTTAAGTTGGAGAGGTCTCGTCTAATAAAGTCAACGCTCCGTCCCCCTCGTGCTCTAATCCAGAATCCCGAAACCTTTCAGCTCGAGTTACGTAACCGCTTTCAGTGCCTAGAAGATTGCAACGCAGTGGACGATATAAATGACAAGCTTGTGGAAACGGCGCTAAGTTCTGCAAGACCCGCCGCAGAAGAACACAAAAACTCTCCGATCACACTCTTAATCTCATGGCTGTTAGACGGGAGATGAATCAGAAGCTCTTCAATTCCGTCCTCCATGGTGGCACTACTCCGGAGGCGTGGAGCGGAAGTGCGGTGGTCTTGTTCTTTAAGAAAGGTGACAACGCTCTCTTGAAGAACTACAGACCGATTTCCCTTCTGAGCTGCGTCTACGTGCTGTTTTCTAGTCATTACGAATCGTCTCACACGCAGACTCGACGACTTCCAGCCTCCCGAACAAGCCGGTTTCCGAAAAGGCTTCAGTACCATAGACCACATACATACCCTGCGGCAGATTGTACAAAAGACCGAAGAGTACAATCTGCCACTTTGCCTGGCATATGTGGACTATGAGAAAGCCTTTGATTCCGTCGAAATTTGGGCGGTGTTGCAGTCCCTTCAGCGGTGCCAAGTTGACTGTCGGTATATCGAAGTGCTGAAGTGTTTGTACAGTAAGGCTACGACGGCTAACCGAGTACAGAACCAAAGTTCGAAACCTATCCAACTGCAGAGAGGTGTAAGACAGGGTGATGTTATATCCCCAAAACTCTTCACCGCTGCGTTGGAAGACGTTTTCAAGCTACTGGACTGGAAAGGATACGGTATTAACATCAATGGCGATTACATCACTCACCTTCAATTTGCCGACAATATAGTCCTTATGGCAGAATCGCTGGAGGACCTTAGCACTATGCTCAATGACCTCAATGGTGTCTCCCAACTGATAGGTCTTAAGATGAACATGGAGAAAACAAAGATCATGTTTATTGTCCATGTCACACCTATGCCGGTAGTTGTGTGCCGGTAGTGTTGGGAGCACTATGCTCGAAGTTGTTGACGAGTACGTTTACCTGGGACAAATAGTCCGACTAGGTAAGTCCAACTTTGACCGAGAGGTCAATCGATGGATTCAACTCGGCTGGGCAGCGTGCGGAAAATTACGACACATATTCTCGTCAGGTATACCTCAATCTCTGAAAATTAAAGTGTATAACCAGTGCGTGTTGCCAGTGATGACTTACGTATCGGAGATGTGGTCCTTCACTGCTGGCCGTATGAGGACGCCCAAGGTTGCTCAGCGATCTATGGAGGGGGCTATGCTCGGAGTTTCTCTGCGTGATAGACTCAGAAATGAGGATATCCGCGGTAGAACCAGAGTGACCGACATAGCCCAACGGATTAGTAAGCTGAAGTGGCAATGGGCCGGCCATATAGCTCGAAGAACCGATAACCGATGGGGAAGAAAGGTTCTCAAGTGGCAGCCTCGTACCGGTAGGCGTAGTGTAGGGCGACCCCCCACTAGATGGATTGACGACCTGATAAGACGTGCAGGAAGTCGATGGATGCAGGTGGCTCAGGACCGTGCTTTGTGGCATTACTTGGGGGAGGCCTATGAATATAATGATGATGATGACGACTGTGTAATGAATTAGAGACCTTGTATTAAAGTAGTGGAAGATTAGGAGGTGCTTCTATTTTGTCCTTGGAGATGAGTCGTTTTTTGTAATTGTTTGTAATTGTGTACGCGGAAAGCATCTGTTTACTACAGTGGGTAGTAACTAGTAGTTGGACACACCTGTCTCAGTTTAACCATTTGTATCATCCTATTTGTATTTACTAATATAAACAAAAAGAGTAAGTAAAAAAAGAAAAGAGTAAGCGCATATTGTAGCCTAAATACTAAACTACTGGGCACAGGTCTTCTTTCAATTTTGTAAGAGTGGTTGAGCTATTACTCTGCCGTGTTGTTCTACAATATGTTGACCTACGAATATTTCTATATTACCTAAGACTTCTAGAATTCTCATGAGTTTTAGTAGTAGTCGTAGTAAATAAATACAAAAAATGTGTGTAATTACCAATTATTCATAGTGAGTACTAAGTGTTCTCCGTGCTATCATGGATTTATTGCAAGTACAATATTAATAAAGCATATATTACAATGAGGGTACTCTTGCAAAATTACAAACAAGCTATTCCTGTAAATTGTGTTGCCAGTGGCACGCGTAGAACGTACGGACGTTAATGACTTTGCTTAATAAATTGTTATGGTAGAGTGTTAGAAATGGAGATAGTTCAAAATATACGTATATGTGTGTAGGCAGCCGACCGTCAAACCGTTTCCTTAATTTGGTAAGTGTGTATGCTTTAGGGTCACATTTTATTGCCTATATGTTACCTAAAGTATGTTTTTGTTACTCATTTGAGTAGAACGAATTTTCAAACGACGTACGTGTTGTAATATTTTATGAACGGACGAGTGGTTAAATATTTACTTGTAGTGTAGTCAAGCTGCAGCTATATTAGGGCTGTAACATGAATGAGATTATTCGATTTGGGAAGGAAAATATAATAAGAGTTATCTAAGCATATTTTCTAAAACATGATTGTCTTTTGTGTATTAACAGAAAACTACAAGATTTAGGGATACGTTTGTATAAATGTTAGAGTACCGGCGATTTTCATATCGAATGCCTCTTGCATAAAATGGGTTTGATCATGCTGTATATATCTGATTTAATATGTTTGGAATAGTTAGTTTTGTCATAGGAAGTGACGTATTATTCCTTCCTCACTTGTTTACTGAGCTTCATAGCACTTATGTCCAATTATAGCCAATGTAGGTATATTATTATATACATTGATTTTTCAAGCCATTATTCTGCAAATATTGTATAACGTGTTCTTATTTTTAGTCGTGTGCCGTAAATGGGAACAGCTGTCGTTTGCAAATGGTTGTCACTAATGCTAAAGTGCCGAATATTCTACATCTGTACCATAATGGTTGTTCAGGAGTACATCTAGGAGTTAAACGAACTCTACTGAAGATCCGAGAATGGTTTTACTGGGTCCATTATCGTCACGATGTTGAGGATTGGTGGAAGGAACGGACCTCAGAGTCGTAGTAGAAGTGGATTTAAATTGTGCAATGTTGGTGCACCATGGGAAAGGACAGCCCTTGACGTTGCGGAGCCGTTTCAGATAGGTGCAAGAGGAACTGCTAAGATCATCCACGTGGATCGATTGGCACGTTATTCCGGGGCAGATAATGCTCGGGACGGACAGGTCAGTTGATGGCCAGCTAGCTAGCGCCATCTATTATCGAACAGAGGAACTAAGCTTTCTAGATAACTTCGCACTCGAATTTTTTACATCTAGTTGGTCGGGACCGGTATTTGCTGGAACACTCTACATGTTTCGGTGGAAAGGGCCTATATAAAGCCTTTAACAGCCGGGAGTATTGAATTGGCGATACGAGTGAAGACTTAGGACCAAAATAAAGTGAACTAAAGCATTAAGTGTGATTAGTTATTAGTGTGATTTAAGTTTTAATTGGTGTTCAGTAATTAAAGTGTCAATTTTGGTAATTCAATCGGCACTTTTTATTGTCACGAACCCTAAGCTCGTAATAATACTAATTAAAAGTATATATTGAATTTTACTCTTTAAGAATCGTTTCATGTATAGCACGCGGTATGAAAAATAGATAGGTAGTAAAATCAAGCGTCCGAAAAGTAAAACCGTTATAGTTTTCCTTTGCGCAACATACTCGCGCATATCGTAGCGCTCTCTCTTTAATCTCTCTCTCTCTCTCTCTCATTCTTCCTTAACATGTGGAAAGCGTGGTGTTGAGCATCAAAAGTCTATTTATGAAGTTTTAAACAGTATTTAATAATGACGTTACTATTCACGAAATTAATAATGTCATATATTAGTAATATAATAGGGTATTTTACGCCATCGTAAAATAAAATCAAAAAATATATATTTATGATAGATTTTGAAATAAGTAAACGAGAAATATTGATTTCTGTTTATGAAATTGCATTATAAATTTTATATTTCAATTTCAAGAATATTTTTTTCGCCTGTGCCCTAAATCTGTAAAACGGTGTCCGCCATATTAGAAATGTCGTGACGTCACTGATCCAGCCTAAGGATATAATAGTCAAACAAATCTAAGAAATACCTTTTGACGTTTAACATTAATCATTCCGCTACAACTTTGCACACGCGTACTCACACAATTTAAAATAACTTTTTACGTAAATTCGAAGAATTTTGAAGATATCTATATTTCATTACAACGTGTATAGTTTTTTATCACTAATTTAAATTCGAATTTTTCAAACAAAACAATATATTAAAAAAAATAACCAGTATCAACTTTTTTATTTGACGTCGTTTCAATGATATGTCGCTCAGAACCTTACCGTAGTGTTTGGATGATTAAAATTCATTGTTGTGCGAATAATCGGCAAAAACATAAAAGTAATCGGTAAAAGTATTCAAATGATCGAATCATTATTTTTTCATGTATTATTTGTTTAATTAAATTAATATTTTTAAAATTCCTTAAATTTTGAACGTAAATTTGTGTAGGAAAAAACCACTACGTATAAGTTCACTCTCTCGGCATTTCTATGATTTTGTGTTTGTATTCTTATTTTGTGACTCGACTTTAACTTTTTGGACCGTTTCTTCTATACTAGTTGAAGCATGTGCCCATTTCACAAAGGCTGATGGAGTAAAAGAGACAGAAGAAACAAAAAAAATTATGGATTACTTTGAAAGAGACATTAATTTTAACTGCATTATTGAAAATTAAATGATAATTAATCTATACAAAGACAGCTAAAGTAGTTGTACTGAAAGCGATTGAATAAATTTATTTTTAATCTAGTTTTAAACTTAAATTTTTGTAACTTCGCCTGTAGAATTAAAAAAGTAAACTGATAATTATTGTGTTTGAAATTATCCGTTTCTAAATTAGCTGGTATTATTTAAACCAAACTGTAAATGATTACCAACTTTAAATAATCGATATTGATTTTTTAAAAATCGAATATTGTACGTTCTAATTTTTTGGTCGGCATGCTTGGTGCAATAAGTCTGACAGCTGTTAAAATGTATTTCTTAGATTTGGTTGACTATAGTGTTTTGTATCACTGATTAAGAGAACAGATTAACGTGCTGTGTTATTTTGAAAATTTTTAAGTTATCATTACGATTATTTAGTTTTATTACAAATTTTATTGAGAAGGCATCATGGAAGACGAATTCGTAAAAGCAAAAAATACTTATCTACCAAGGATAAATAAATTGTTGGTGGCAAAATTTTTTGCATGCAATCGCAATTTTTCTTCTTGAGCTGAGGAATGTTAAAACATGAATGTACCTATTACCAACTTTTGTTTATACAAAAACACAATACAGGTGAGAGTGTATTTTGATAAAACATAGTTTATTAGCTATCATAGTTTAGTTTATCTATAATTACAGTCATTAGTTATAATATCTAAGTTAACGTAATTTATTACAAAATTTGACTTGCGATACCCTTCACCTCATAATGTTTGTTTTATATTAAACGATAGTTAAATATAAGTCCTACTTACATCAAAATTATCTTCATAGAAGAATAGTCTGGTTTATGTGGACAATGTATTCGGGCATCTTCTTGCCAGTTTTAGCCAAGTATTTCTTATATTTAAATGAGTTAGCACTTGAATCCATAACTTTACCGGCGTTCTTATGCTCGTATTTTTGCATTCAGGCACAACACAGCAACTCATTATAAAACAATAAAAAGTATCTTATTCCTTTGCAAAATTGGCAAAATGGACGACTATGACGTCACGAGTTAATAACATTGCGGCTAGCGTTTTCACGCGACAATTTAAAACGATAGATTAAAAGTAATTTTTATGGCACTATTCTGTTTAAAATACATACATATATATATATATATATATATATATATATATATTATTAACTGAGTCTTGGGGCCATAAATGTCAATAAAAATAGGAATGTGTCACTGCTGTGCGCCACTCGCTATATGAGTCCGCCTTATCGCAGCGTATAAAGCTACCCGCATTGAATTTGTTTTTACTTGTTTATGTTTAGTAGGATAACAAGGTAAGGAGCTCTGTACATTTTTTTTGTATAATGGAAAATTTATTCTCTAACGTTGATTTCAAAAAACTAGAAGGTATTATTAATGTACAAAGACGAATAGTTATTCACAATATATTTTTGTTTTTAAATGGATTGAAAAGTGATCCCAAAAAAAAACCCAACGTAATTTTAATAAAACGTGGGGAAAATGATGTGTTTACTTATCGCGTTGACGGAGCAAGATTCGATCGAATAAAACGGAAATATCAAGATCCGGCTGCTCAGCCAATCAAAGAAAAAGAAAACGAAATATAGAAAATATAGCACTGTTCTCTTAATGTTTGTATTGTAAACCATCTTAAAACCATAAGTGAATGATAAAATACGGCGTGATTTTTTTATTGAACAAAAAGTACACGTCGTATAAATTATAGCCTAGTCTTTATTTGTACACGTGTATCTTAGGTTTTATTTATAATTTTAATTGTAAAACGAATCACTAGAGATTTTCCGGATATAAGGTACTCAACTTCAAGGCACAACTAAAAATACTTTACATACTGCTAGTACTTAAACTCTATTTTATTATCATTAGCTTTGTACAAAACTACATATTAAATCAAATTAAAAAAATCGTATTCATTTCAGAAATAAATCAAATATACACTATGTTCTCAGAGTCTTTTCCTGTAGTCACGTAAAATGAACAATAGCCTTCCATTTTGAAAATGTATCCGAATTGTTTCGTAATGCAGTACCGTGGCATTATGCCACTCCAAAAAATAATTTTGCATAATGATATACGTACGAGATTTATATATGTATAATATTGGATGAGGCCATTCCATCTTACACCTTGGGTGACAATTTACATACTTTTAATTTTAAATTTACATACAATTTAAATACTTAATTGACGATAAATGTAAATGTCTATGGACCACAGCATCCACTTACCAACAGATGGACTGTGTGCTCGTTTGTCACCCTTATTCTATTAAAAACATGATGTATATTTGATATATTTCTCAAATGAATATCAATTTTCTTTATTAATTTAATGGTTTTCTTTTTGTAGGAGAGGGGGCTAACGAGCATGCTGCTTACCTGATGATAAGTGACCATCGCCGCCCATGAACAACCGTAGCACCAGGGGGAAATGCAGGTGCATTGCCGGCCTTTTAAAAAGGGGTAAGGTCACTAAGTCGTATCGGTCCGAAAAATCGCCCGTGGTAAGGAATTCTACAGAGAAGTTGTACGAGGAAGAAAACTCCTAGTAAAACGTACAGTAGTGGACCGGCAGGCATCCAGATGATAAGGATGGTATCTTAAATTTTAATTGAAATTTTTAAAAATATACTAATTACATTTTTTTATTTAATAAAAAATGATACTTATCTAGTCATTTTCGATCATTTAACAAAATATTAAACCAAACCTAACTAGTAATTGAATTTAATATTATAATAATAATTAGCAATATAATACTGAATAGTGGAACGGATGACGTCTTCTTGACTAAACACGACATAGACGTGACATCTCTTTGTGATTCGTCCATGTTAGATGTGACTTGTCAGATTTTAATTAAAATGTCTATTGTAAGCACTGTGATTAATTTTCATTTGATATTTTGCTTATAATTAAGAGCCGTGGTAGCTCAGATGGTAAACACTCGCTGTAAACATAACAGAACGCGGGTAACCCGGGTTCGATCAGCGCCAGCACCAATTAAATTGTTAATTGCAATTTTAAGTGATGATTTACCACGTGCTCGGCGGTGAAGGAAAACATCGTGAGGAAACCTGCATATTTGAGTAATAAGAAAAAAATATTTCGAAGACATGTGAAGTTCGCCGACACGTATTGGGGCAACGCGACGGACACTTCCTTGCCCTAAAACCCTCTCAGAAATGAGGGGAGGCCTGTGGCCAGTAGTGGGACGTATGTAGGCTGTAACTTTACTATACTTTACCTTAATTTTATAATTAAAAGATCTTTAAGTATATTTTATAATGTAATCTACAGTAACATTAAAAGTACTAGTTTATTGTTAAAAATATACTGCGACTCACATCCTACAGCTCTTTAAAAAGGGTGAATATATATTATTCTGCATCGTTACTTCCGAAACGATGATTTTCTACTACAGTTTAAGGTGTTTGTAGATGAGTTTTCTAACGGCCGTCCGAACGGGGGGTGGCAGGCCTCGGCTCTGATGGCTGAGTCACAGTGTTCAATATTCTGCGCCTACGCGGTGTGGAGGAATATGCGGCGCGCCCATTTGCGGACTCGCTGCGTCTCGTGCGTTGTCCTAACTGTGTTGTTAAATTCCCCTGGACGGTCTTGGCGAGAGACTAGAATGCGCGGGTTCCCGAAGGAAGGCTAACTAGCTTCTCGCCAATTCTGCCTATGTGCTCAGACTGTGCCTTGGCAATGACTCTTTTGAAGGACCTGGAGGCGGAATTACACTACTTTTTAAGATCACTGGTGCTGGTACCCTTCTGGGGTAGTTTGTAATTGATTCCGCTACTATGTAAAAAAAGGGGGGGGGGAGGTGGAGAAATTGGGCCTCCACCCACCTGCACTCAACAAGCGAAACGCAGAGATAAATCTCTACTTCGCGCTGGTATTCTGTGAGTTCCATCCGTGCGACAGAAAAAGCTGCTGCTGCTGCGTGGCTCCACCATTGTCCAAAAAACCGTGTTATTTACGAGCTATTTAAAAAGCTAGTGTAAAAAGTCCTTTTCTTAGATCTCGACAAAGAACAATAATTCGTTATGCAGATTCAAAAACTAAGCGCTGTTCACGTACAGTTTTCACTATTTTATTAAGTTTTCGTTTATTGGTGTATTGTTCAAAGATTATTGACTATAATATTTCTCGTTATAATGGTTTAAATCTCCAACGCTCTTAATTATTTCATTACACATTTTTTAACTTATTCTCCGATTTTTTTCACAAACACTGAAACGTATTTACTTGTTGTTTACTTATCACTTTCATTGAAATTTTTACATAGAATATTATATTTCCATAGAATATTTCTTGTTTACATGGGTTGCTTGATTCAGTAACCTTATGAGAGCATTCTTCGATCGCTAATGTGAGGTGGACCGGTCGTAGATTCAAATTTCACCTCGAGCTTACGCCAATCTACGATGGTTTTAGTGTGAAGGACCTCACCTGCGGGCTAGCCCAGTTGCATAAGGACTGGTCTATGGTCCAAGTCGAGTTCTAAAACTGTTTCAATCGATGTTGTTAAATAACGGATATCTTTGAGTAACGCTACGTTAGGGTTGTCCGGTCAGTGACTGGCAGCGATTGATGGGTTGGAGTCTCAGGCGCGATAACTTCGAAGTTCAGTTATTCCGTGAGATCGAACAATGCATTATAATTGCGATTGCTTGTTAGCGAGTTCCAGTAGGAATGCTTACTGTTGAGGTCTCCAGCTATTGTGTGTTTGATAGAGTCTGGTATGAAGGTCTAATCTACAAACTATACAATTCAGGTCTTCCTGATCGTCTCGTCCATCTCGCGGCCTCCTACTTGAAGGATTTCCTTTCTACCTTTCATATCAGACATGAAGGCACATTCTATTCCCTTCGTCACATCTAAGCCGGTGTCCCTCAGTATTCCGTGCTAGCCCCAGTTCTATATATACCGTTCACCAACGACATTCAAACCCCGTCGAATGGTGTTAAACTCCCCCTCTTTTCCGATGACACAACCCTTTATTATAAAGGTACATCATTACTATCTATCCGGAACAAAATCCGAAAGTCAGTTATTGACTTAGGAGCTTGGTTACAAAAATGGCGGATCGATGTAAGCCCGGGGAAGAGCTCCGTAGTTTGCTTAAAATATAAACGACGCCTCCCACTACCATTCTGCCAATACGGACGTTAGAAACCTCTGTCCCCGTGCAAAAGACCGCCAAATACTTAGGTGTCATCCTTGACACAAGGCTCACTTTCGAGCCCTATGTCAAGAAAGTAACTCGCATCGCGCGATTTTACCTGAGTAGGCTCACACAGCATACTAGGCCGACAAAGTGAAATGTCTTCCCGAAAAAAGCGAACCATATATAAGGTCTGTATACGACCAGTCATGACATACGTGGCTCCCGTTTTTGCTCATGCTAAACCTAGTAACCTAAATGACTTTCTAATATTGATTAAAACTACTTTTACGGATTTTATCGCGTTTATTTTACTTTTAATTACTTTTATTTTTAACCACCCATGGTCACGGGGGACTGAGATGACTGACGTCCCGATGTCATTGTTAAACCCGGAGTACCTTCAGCTTTTTTAATTATTGTTTATGGTCCGATCTATGCAAAATGATTTTATACGTGGTAGAGCCATGCTGCAGTTATATTAGTAGTATAGTTGTAGCACGAATGGGTCGGCTCGACCGGGGAAGGACCACGCTCTCACAGAATACCAGCGTGAAATAGTAGCTAAATGCTGCTGTATTTCGTATGGTGAGTGTAGAGAACCGGATACCCTTTTACTGGAAAAGAGGCATTCCATCTTAGTTCTCACGGGTGACAACGCATCTGCATTTTGATTTGTAATCGAGGATAGATGTAGATGTCTATGGGCCGCAGCAACCACTTAACATCAGGTGGACTGCGTGCTCGTTTGTCACACTATCCTATAAAAAAAATGAACTGACTATGTCCTGAGGTCTTGCAGTGGTATGCTTGGGCTTAGTTTTAATTATATTGATTATAGGATCCCAAGCAGGTGGTAGTACCCAGCCTCTTCTCTATTGAAATAAGGATGTTTTTTTTTAATTTCAATAGCCTCACGCATCATCCTTGGCAGGAATCGATGTTCTTTCGCGAGGATTTGTGGTCTATCAAATCTGATGTAATGGTTGGGGCCGTCTAGGATATGATCGCAAACTGCAAACTTCTCGGAACGAATTAAAAATTAAAGCAATTAAAAGTAAAATAAACGCGACAAAATCCGTTAAAGTAGTTTTATTCAATGTGTAGTGTTCGCGTAAATATAATAAATCATTATGACCTTCTAATAGTTCAAAAGCTTTTATGTCGTGAGACTACGAACGCACCCTGGTCAAATCCGTAACGCCGACCTTCACCAAGACTTAGACCTCCCCACAATCTAAAAATTCCTAAAATCACTCTTTGAGAACTTCTTCAAAGCCTCAGAGTCTCACTCAAATCATCCCATTCGTAATCAGTAAGTAAAAAGTGTATTGACCAATTTGTTAATGTGTCAATATCACATAAAGAAAGACACAGCTGTTATTAACGGTAATTGACTGAAATAGATTTATTTCTTCTGGATTTATATCTGGAAGCCGGTCTGAAGAATTTGTATCCGGTATAACACCAGACGATTATACCGCAATATATCAGCGCCACTATATCTGCAACTTTCTATTAATCACCTTAAAACATATCTTCGACTCATTGTAAAGAAGACTGAAGAGCTCAATTTTTTGCTTTGTCTAGAATATATGTAATATAAGGATCTTCACTAAAATGGGAAGTCTGAATGTGTCATATGTCATATATAGGCACATATGGCATTCACAAGGCTTTGTTAGTCCCTACCTTAATATATGGTAGTTACAGTTGAGTGTGGCAGAGGAAGCAAGATATTAGAATAAATGCTGTAGAAATGAGATCATTAAAGATACACTCTTTAAAGAGTGTATTAAGGTTGTATCCGAATGACAGGGTGAGAAATCGTGTGATGAGATAAAAGTGTGGTTTGGATGATGATGTTGTTGACACGATAAAGAAAGGAATGCTTCGGTGGTTTGGTTATGTAGAAACAACGAATGAGGAAAGAGTGAAAAAGCAAATTTATGATGCAAAAGTGAACCGGCAAAGCTAGCAGAGGACGCACTAAACGGAGGTTTATCGACGAAATTGGCGATGTATTGACCCTTTATTATCGGGCATGTATGCGTCGTTATACTGATGTAAAGGATGCGACAGAGATGTGTCAGAATCGTGGCAAATGAAAGTTCAAGATCTTTGTGTACCTATCCTTGTGACGAGCGTGATTGTTTATATATATATATATATATATATATATATATATATATATATATAATATATATATATATATATATATATATATATATATATATATATATATATATATATATATATATATATATATATATTCTGTAAAACCCGATAGTAAGTTATGCTACCTAAATTCATTTCAATATTAAATATACATAACAAAGTGGCATGGTCACACTGCACTTATTATGGTCGCAGCATGAATGGGTGGGGTCGACCCGAGAAGTATCATGCTCTCTCTGAATACCAGCGTAAAATAGCAGCTTAATGCTGCTGTGTTTATTATGGTAAGTGTAGAGAACCGCAAACCCGTTTTACTGGAATCGAGGCATTCCATCTTAGTCCTCAAGGGTGATAACGCATTTGCATTTTGATTCTTATGCGATATTTAATGTAGATGTCTATGAGCTACAGCATCCACTTACCATCACGTGGACTGTATGGTCGTTTGTCACCCTTATCCTTTAAAAAACTTGTAACTCCTTACATTCAATAAGTGGAATATGGCCATACTCGTATACATAACGAGTAAATATGAAACTTATGTTGTGATTGAAAATTATATGTAATCGTGTGTACAATTACTTATAACAAACACATACTTTTATTTGAATAATTTTGCTTTTTATTCTTTTCACGTGAGATAAACATCCTTGAGAAAATATAATTTACAGACAAGATGCCTCCGTCTTGAATCTCGAGATAATGGAATTTGAATGACTAAGCGGATATTACACGATATATTAAACGTGAAAGGCGATGTGGAGAAATCAGCACATACATTTTATGTGCAAAAATACTTACTTTAATATTTAATGATCTACTCGGAATAGGCGCCAGTAATTATATGTTACCCTTTATTTTAATTTGCAAATACAATATCCATATGTCCATAAGCTGTTTTTTGGATATAAAAGCATTATAAATTATTAGATATCCTTTTCACTACCATGGGGAAATGAATTCCTGTTTGAAGTCCCACAATTGCTATACGCTGATAGTAGATGCCGACAATAAACAGCGATGGCGATTCGCTGACTGTAGTTATTGACAGCATCGATAACTACCATCAACCAATGGCGATGTTTACAGCTTGTCGTTTGATTGCAAATAGTAAATACAGTGTTACGCAGCCCTAATCTAGGCAATCTGCAGCGTTGCATCAGTTTACACAATCACGAGGCACCGCGTCAGCATAACCTGTCTACTGTGTTATATTATCTGGTTCTGATATTTTACCGTGTGAATTCATTCTAGATTCAAACTTCGAATTAGAGTCACCTCACTTAGTTGTAATAATAAATTGTAATAATTTTTGTAAATTAAATACATATTATAAAAATTGCTATTTTTGTAACCACTGGCTAGAGCCCACATAATTACAGAAGCAATATTGATATTTTTTTAGCAATATTGATTTAACAAAACAATGGACATTAAAATAATGGAAATGTCTTTATTATTATCAATATACACAAAACAAACATTCTAAATTCTAATTCTAATACTAAAAAGCTTAAAAATATATATTATAATAATTAAAATATATTATTGAAAAGGAGGTCCTTTAGGCAAGGTTAATAACAAAATAATTAAATAATTTGTCATTTAAAATTACATCGTAAACATGCATATAGTGAACATTTTATATTCTGTTGTATTAAATGACAATATCTCGTTAACCAATACTCGTATAAACGTTTGTTTTCTTTTACGTCAAATAAAAAAAAAACGAAATAAATGTAATTAACAGTTCTTTTGCTTCAAAATATTCTTTAGTTGAAACTGACACCTGATACGGTTTTGAAGCTGGTTAGTTGGGGAAGTGTCGCTCGTCTATAAGCACGTTTAGATTAGAAGATTCTTTTACTGTGTATTGTTTCCTGAAAATAATCGGTGATAATAAATAGCCAAGTGTTTGTAAAAGTTGGAAGTTGTTGACGAATTTGTTGACTTGATTACAGAGAGGCTCAGAATAATGTTGACGATTGATTTTACAAGTGTTCACCAGGTCTACCGAGGCGTATATTTACAATGCATAGTGAATGTTTATTTTATATATGTTACGTTAAAGGTAATTAGTTTTACAATTAATAATAACCGGTCATTATTTATAGTTACCTCATGATTCGGTAAATGTGATGAAAACTGTGAAGTTCATCATTATTACTGGTTTTATTAATAATTCACTATTAAGGTAAAGGTAAGAAGAAAAACAAGAACCCTTTTTTGTAAGTAAAAGAAAGTAATGTGAACTGACCACTGATTAATGAAGAGTGCTAATTATTTATCATCATATAATTTTTTGGAATATACATAACCCTACTGCTTTAACCGGCCTAGCGGAAGAAATTTCATTATGCGATAAGGAGAGCCCTCGTACAAACTCTTCATCATGATGTGTCCTTTTCCTTGCTTGTACATAAATTGTTGAATAGGTTAATAACTTAACCTTACTTAACCTATTTTTTGTCTTGGGGAAATCCTCATGGGCAATTTTCACTGTTGGAGCAAAGAAAAGGTTACGCCGGACTCCTACCGGCTAAAGCCCCACGGTGGTTACCATCAGCATATCACCGGGATCTCCGTTCGGGACGCCGTCGCTTCGCGTGGGATCTTAGATATATTCACAACCGTGCCCGGTAATTATCTGTGTAAGTCAAGAGTGACTTCCTTACACGTCGCTGCATCCAGGCTTCGAAAGCCGGTACGATTGCGCCAATAACGCATTTACGCGCCTAAAGCGGTCTATCACTCCTGCCGTCTTATAGATTCAAGTGCCTTATCTGGCTCACTGCCACAATTCTGAGAAAGGATGCGGATTAGGTTATACAAATTCGTTTCCACATCCTTCAATATATGTAGAGGTGTAAAGTGAGTCAGGACTCCGCCGCCGCCTCAAAGGATATCCACTGAACACCATAAATTTTAGATCTACAGCGTCAGTTGGCTAGCCCAGGCGCCCGTATGCCTTATACGGGCCGCACTACCCTAGCATAGAGGCGACGCACTTCTTCCTTTGGTCCCTCTAGATTGGATAGCTGTCGATGCATAGCATCTGCCCCTCTCTCAATTAGGGCGACTAGGTGCTCAAAGTGCTATTCGAAGCCCGAGTGACTGTCAATGTGGAACCCTAGGTAATTCATGTACCGTGCAACTCTGAATTCAGACCCACCAATGTAGACACACGAGTCTGGTGGTTCCCTGCTCATTGACGGTGTTATGAGGTGTTATTTTAAGACCCAATTCGTGGATTTTGGTAAAGACGAGTTTCGTCCCAAAACTCGGCGAGCTCATTGGTCTCCTCGAAGGTGACCTTGCTGATAACCACCAGTGTGTCGTAGGCATAGCACACGATATTTACGCCAGCAGGAATGTGGACTCGCAAAACCGCATTTTTATACAATACGGATGACAAACGAGTGCACAGTCTACCTGATAGTAAGTGGATTCTGTGCCCTTTGATGACTTAGTTTGATTCTCAAAGATACAACTGAAAGCTAAAATACCATCATATAAATACCATCATATAAAATACCATCATATAATAGCCATCATATAACACATTTTTCGACTGCACATTGATTTTTTTATAGAAGAGGTGAAAAACGAGCATGCGGTACCTACCACCTGATGGTAAGTGACTACCGCCACCCATGAACAACCGCAACAGCAGGGTAATTGCAGGGACGTTGCTGGCTTTTTAGAAAGGAGTAAGCTCTATTCTTGAATTATTTTACTGTAATTCTTCTAAAATTTACTGATATGACCAAATAAATTTAATATTATTAATATTTAACCACAAAACAAATTGACGCCAAGGGAGCTTAAACACGAACAAAATCTGAAAAAAAAAAGAAAATATTCCATTTCCGAACGTTTCAAATTTTTAATTTTGTCAACTTTTTTTGTTACTGTTGGTGGTTAGTCCAGTAGTAGTAAGGAATATTACAAAATAGGTTATTAAACAAATAACAATCAAATGTAATTTAAATAATTTTAATAATCTTAAATCTTATCTTTCTTAACTTTCTAATCTTAAAGGGGGATGCCCATATTAGGCCATGGAACGCCCAACAATGTGCATTTGTTAAAAAATATATCTTTATTTATGGTTATTAATCGCGGTATTCATTTATCCTAAAACAATGGGAATATTTTTGCACAAATTAAAAGTACCGAAAAGATAAAAATAAAATTAGGTAAATACGTAATTCATTAGTCTGTGAATAAAATAAAAAATGTTGCCAATCACAAAAATCATTAAAAAATCGATTCCCCTTTTCGATCGATTACTTATGGTGTCATTATTACAATGCTTGTATGATCTTTCGATAATTATTACGATGTTATGATATAGGTTTAAAATAACCGTTGACAATGGATATTTATCCAAAGCAGTCGATACGCAACCGTTATTAACCAAATGTTTACCGACTACAGACGAAAAAGGATGGTTATGTTTTTACTGTGTGTGCGGATTAGGCTATGTTGAATCGTTTTTTGCTATGGTGCTTAAAACGTAGGATGCATTTTATTATTGAGGGAGCTACTATCAAAGAATATTTTATTCGCTTAACTCGTAAAGTACTTGACCAACTTTAAGAATTCTTTCACCACTAGATTGTTATGTATAATTTTAGATATCTAATATAGGGTTAATTTTATTATAGAGGGCGCCACTTTCAATGAATACGTTTTTGGCTAATCTCAAAAATTACTAGACCGATTTTGAAAATTCTTTCACCATTAGATTGCTAATGAGGGCGTTAGCTGTGTGATAAATTATATTATTACAATAAATAATTGTGAGATTTATATTTTCTAAATAAATAAAACTAAATACCTACCTAAGATGTTCAAATCCAATTATTATTTTTACAATTTAAGAATCGTATTTACACACTTTACTTACTCAGATTGATTATTATAGATAAAGAGGTAATAAACCTAAAGTAAAAGAGCTCCGCTTAAACGAAAAAACTATTTATTAGAATAAAACTAAATGTTGAAAAAAAGTGGTTCAGTGCGAGTCGGACTCGCAGGCCCATGAAGAGTTCAGTAGTAACAAGCATATATTTTAAATCGAGTCAAAATGCCACTATCATTATCGCCAGCAACAAATTATTTTGTTTTTCATAGTGTTTGTATAAATAACAAAGTTGTTTTTGCGGTTCCTTAAAATGTGCTACTTGTATCAAAAAAAGGACTATTATACATTAAAGGGGTTTCTGTGGTTTATTCATTACCAAAGAGAAAAAACTTATTGCGCAAAATAGGTTTTTATTAATTTCAAGTCATCAAAAGCGGCAGTCAACCATTAAAAACTAAAACAACCGTTGTTATAGGCTCGGTTGAATTCATTGACAACCTTCACATTTATAGTAATGATAATTAAACAAGCGAATTACTAGCTGATTTACAAAGAATTCTTTAGAGTATAACAAAACGCTACTGCACAAGTTAACTGTTATTCTTATCTGTTTTTAACATAACATTTAAAATGGAATCATGTTATGATAATTCAAGAAGTTAATTTCCAGCTGATTTACCACGAATTCTCTAAAGCATAACAAAACAATACAGCACAAGCTAACTGTTCTTAAACATACATTTGAAATAGAGTTTCAATAAATAAAGGAAATTATATTTTAAAAAGCGTGCAGAACTTAAAACGCGTCAAAGATTATTCTTTTTATGATATTATTAATCGAATAAAAATCGATATCATTCCATAGATTTCATGACAGTTAAGTGGCAACATCGTATCCAACAGGTAGGCCGCTGTCACTGTTATGTCACAAGAATTAAATTACGTGTTCTCGTGTTATTGTTTTGTTGTAAAAGTAAAATGCAATTGTTGATCTCTCAACAATTGGTTCGAACACAGCAGGTAAATAGTTGGTACATATCACGATGTAATATGTCTTCCTCTAAAAAATGCTTTATAACTGAGTTTACTTGAATAATATCAATATAATAATTGTAGCTTCTTTATTAGGTACAAGTTTCGAGTACAGTGAACGTGTAGTGTGGCACTCGCAAAATGCACCAATAGTTCGTCTTGAACATCTATACATCAGCTGTGGCACTGACACTTATGAGAATAAGATCACACACATTGTTTGTCTTCGATTTTCCACGTGAGAAACTATTTGCGCTACGTGAGGTAAGTGTTTAACATGTTTAACATTTCTATTTATTAAATGTGATCCATATATCTGATAAATATACATGCTTTTACACTGATTGTATATCAACTCAAGAACTTGTTTTATTTTTTCACATCTGCCCTAGCTATATCTGACAAACATACTAGCTTATTTATGAGATTGACCAGTTTTATCAACTACCAAGAAAGGAGACAGTTGATTTTTCATTGTTTTTGGACTGCTGGTAGTCTGTCAGGCCTTAATTATTAAATAATATAGGGCATTAAATCCGTCCTTGTGCAGTAACATTTAACTTGATAAATATTTTATTTATATTTGAGTTTGAAATAAATCTATTTTATTTTTATTTTTTCACTTTGACTTCATTTTTTGTATTTTACATTATTTCAGTTGTCATGCCGTGTATATCATAATTGCTGGCAATGAACTGATAGAACAGCATCATGTTCAACTGCAGAACGGGAACCATCTGAATCATCTAGTCCGTCCTCGTTGCAATCTGAAGTGAGTAATGTATTGCACCCAGAACAACAAAGCTTAGATCATACATCACACAGTGTACTGCTAACTAATTATATAAAAGCGCAATGTTTTTTACCAGGTTGTAACAGTTCCATCAGCATTGCAAGTATGTCTCTTTTGTGATTAACTACATTTTGCGATAACAAACATACATAGTGACAAGTACTATGTATGTGTGTTATACTTGGTAGAGCCATGCTGCAGTTATATTAGAAGTATAGTTGTAGCATGAATGGGTCGGCTCGACCGGGGAAGGAGCACCCTCTCACAGAATACCAGCGTGAAATAGTAGCTTAATGCTGCTGTGTTTTGTATGGTGAGTGTAGAGAACCGGAGACCCTTTTTACTGGAAACGAGAAAATGATCTTAGTCCTCACGGGTGACAACGCATCTGCATTTTGATTTGTAATCGAGGATAGATGTGGATGTCTAAGGGTCACAGAAATGTCTCCAGCAGATGGTGAATCTCAGTTAATGACAAGATATGCTAATAAATCCAGAGCCGTGACTATGTGTCGATATGGGTAGTAGAGGTGGTGAATGGCATTTTTAAAACTGAATTTAAAATATTTCATCAAAATTACTTTAACAGGGCTTCTACACATTTGATGATAGACTGCTGTGGCTTCTGCTATAGTTAATAAATTCCACACAAAAATAAGGGACAGGGATGATGCGGCTCAAATACTTGAAATAGTTCATCAAAATATGGAGACAAATAATGATTTTTCTGAGTATGCTAGGGAAAACAATCTAAATAGAGCTAGGGCAGGCAGACTTTAGAAATATAAATGTAGACTTTAAAATGTTAGGGAATTTCCTGTTTTAACTTACAGCGACTTAATATTAATTGCTTGTGTCACATACCAATTAAAGCAAGCTCGCTACTATTATGGTGAGCATATAAGATTTAATGGTTGCTACCGGATAGAACTCTGTAATAACCAGAGGAGCAGCATTATGGAAGGAATAAAGTTAAGCCCTAGCTGATCTTTACTTAGGGCTAGAATTGCAAGTCATCACTATTAGTCGTAAAGTGTATTTTATTATATAAATTCTATATAATATCTAATATATAAATTCTTTTTTAGGAAGGAGGCTTGGTACTACCACCTGCTTAGGACCCTGTAATTAATGAAATTAAAAACCCAAGCATACCACTGCAAGACTTCTAGACACAGTAAGTTCATTCTGTAGATCGGACAATAAATAAAAATTAAAAATCTGAAGGTACTCCGGGTTAACACTGACATTGGGACGTCGGTCACCTCAGTCTGCCGTAACCATGGGTGCTGGAAAGCACCCGAAATGTCTGGAATTAAAAATCAAAGAAATAAAACGCGATAAAATCGATAAAAATAGTTGTTAAAAAAACTGCATTTGTGAAAATAAAAACTTCAAATATTTTCAAAACCCCGACTTTTTTTAAAGCAATTCCTTTATCATTTCATTTTTTTAATTGCATATTATCATATCTATATGCTTTTATATGTGGGCACTCATGGCCGAAGTGTCTATGAAGACTGGGCATTCCCCTTTAATATATAGATATATAGAAAATGTATTTGTAAAATATATGCTTTTTAATTACAACGGGAAATGCTAACGCTATTCGCCTTGCGCAGGCAAGGAGGGAATCTTTTGTGGCTCTGGTCGCATTGTGGGACGCACCGCTGATGCAGCTGCATCCTGCCGGCCACAAAATTGTTTGATTAACGGTGGAGCCATTGACAAGATGAAAACATGTGCTTCTACGTCCGTCGTTTTTTGGACGGAAGCCTAAGGGCAGGAAGTGCACTCTACCTAGGAAGGACGGTTGACTCAGTCGCGGCAGCGTAAGTGTACGATATGCAGTGAAAGTGGAACACAATAGGAGTTTCTCATATAGAATCAGCATACATGTCTAACATATAAACTCCTTTGTTTGTAAATAGTTACAAAAACATAGTTGATATAAACTTTGATTCCGCTTACAGTTTCCGTTTAAAGATGGTCGACTCTTGTATGTCTAGTCACCTGGTACCACATAAACACGAGTCGCGATTACAATAGCTAGACTATTGAGGCAGTCATATAATATAAAATATTGATTAATCCTGATATTTTTTAAGTGTTACGTGCCAATTTATTTGGAAAATGAAAGACTTTTTACCTTAGTATAATGACTTTGAGAGTGTTTCAATTACGACTGCAAATTGTAAACACGTTTATGATTAAGAATCGGAAAAGTTTTTGAAATGCTATTTACATGGAATCGCTAGTGCATTATTAAGCGTGACATACAATTAATTGGTTTTACGTTCTAAGCCATAAAGGTACAGCCTATATACGTCCCACTGCTGGGCTCAGATTTTTAGAATGTGTTATAAATCTAAGTCTTTGTTTTGTTTAAAGGTACTAAAGACCCTTTGTTTAACTTGTTGGAAAAAAAAAACACGGTCACAGACCTATGGTGAAATGCTACAATCGTGATGTTTAGGCTTAAATCAGATTTTCACATTTTTTTACTTAAGTCCAAATAACTTGAAATACTGAATATCGCATTACATGCTGGGGAGTTAAATCAATAGGTCTGAGGTCCTCCTCCCTCAGCCACCTATGATCCACCCCTCAAGAAACACCGTGTATATTAGGGTGTAGCGAAAAATTTTTTTCACCTTATCATAATATAATAGTGCGCAAAAGGTGCCTTTAGGAATCAAATTAATTCATGCAAAAGATCATTTGGATTGATGCAGAGTAACTGCCTCCGCAAGGTCATTGAAATTTTATAAAAAGATGATTTTCGACCCAGGATTGATGCTACGTAAATATGCTATTATTAAATAAATTGTAACATTTTGTTTCATAACTTAATATAAACTATAGTTTATTTTCATTATAAATCAATAAAAAACCACGGTTTTACGTAAATTTACTTCAAATCAAGGTCATGATGGCGTGCGCGAGAAGTAAGACGCTTGCCGTTTGAGAGGTTAACTCTTATTTATTATTTATCTTAGCCCAAAATATTAAACTTTTTCGATAAAACTTTAAGGCCCCTGCAGAGGCAGAGGACGTTATTCATTTGATCTGAAAAAAAGGTCAATAGACTTTAAAAATAAGGTACTAATCCCGCGCTATTATAATTTAAAAAAGAAAAAAATCAAACAACGGCGCTCCATCCTAGTGTATATACAAACATACTTTGCAATTGGTTATTTACTAATTGTACCGAAAACCATTTAATTTTTCATTTCGTTTTCATTAATTATGGAATTAGTAATACAACCCAATCAAACAATATTATACACATACCAGTGTGAACAAGTACTTTGATGGAAACTCATATGAAAGAGAGTTTCATATTTGATGTGGGTTTGACTTTGATTTAGAGTGCTTTGCGGTTTTGCATATATTTATGTATGTATGTTAAATTCCTTTTCAATTTCTTATAGAATAAGGGTGACAAACAGCACACATTTGATATGATAGCAAGTGAATACTGTGGCCCATAGACATCTACATTTATCCTTAATTAAGAAGCAAAAGGCAAATGCGTTGTCACCCATGAGGAATAAGATGGACTGATTCGTTTCCAGCTAAGAGAGTCTCCAGTTTTCTATATTCACCATAATCATTAAATTGCTGTTTTACGCTTCATTTCATAGGATATGGTGAAATAAATAATGTTTTATGGAATGTTAACAAACGAGCATAGTGTCCAAATGATGTTTAGTGGATGTTGTGGTCCACAAACCAAAGAAATAGATAAATAATACAAATTCGGTTTCACTCCAGAGGATTAAGATTGATTACCTCCTTCCATAAAGGGGAGTCTTCGGTTCTCACAATCAACATACGAAACACAACAGCATTATGCCACAATTTCACGTTGGTATTCAGTGAGAAGAGTTCGTCCTGAAGCAATAGTAAAGATATAGTGTGGCTCTGTTTATTATTACATTATACTTACACTTTATTTACACACCTTAAGAATTCTAAAGGTGTACTTAATGCCTTTGGTATTCTTTACCAGTTACCTACTGCGTGAGTAAATATTTTGGTAGTAGCCACAATAATAAGAAGGTTTTTATAAATCAGTAACCCAATAAAAATTTAATGTGCCAATTTTATGAAAGATTACAGAAATATATAACATACACATAAAAAATAACGCCCGTAACCTAGAGGGGTAGGCAGAGACTACATACTTCCATTTGCTGCTGCTGACACACCTCTCTCGCCTCCTCCACATCCATATATCTACGTATACATGCTCGTCGGTGAAGGGTACTCCGAATTTGGCCCGTTTTCAATATATCGACAGTTAGTCGTAAAACTTTCGCCTAGGATGTCCCTTCCCGACTCTGCCATTTACTTCTGCAACATAAATTTGCTGTGATAATTGATAGAATCAGGCGTTACTTTGCGGAAATCCTTTATAATAAAGATATTAATAGTTATTTTGCAATCATCCGCTAAATTAAATAAAATGATGTGTCTTCCCTAGTTTGAAGACACACTACTCCCTACACAAATATAAACTATATAAACAACACTACTCCCACTTACGTACTTACGGCGGCTGACCGCTAAGTGAGTACTTACAGTACGTACTCACTTAGCGGTCAGCCGCCGTAGAGTCAACATCACCTGAAGACGCCTCATGTATAGGCTAAACACGTGTCGTATTATCGTCAATGGTGTGTCTTTCCTAGAATAGCGGTGTTGGGAGCCACTAGCGTTGGGAGTAGTATTGCTGGGGTAGGCCCTAAACAGAATGTCGATTGTACGAGTATCTGATATTACCATGTGTCAAACGAAAAATTCGTGTTCTTTTCTTTCGTAAAGTTTCACTCCTGAAGACTAAGATAGAATGCCTCTTTTCCAGTATAAGGAATCTCCTGTTCTTTAAACGTTCGTTCGTTATAACTATACTACTATGCTGCAGCATGTCTTTACCACGTACTATATTGTAATTTATATTGGAAACCTTAAAAAAATCATTACAAAAATCAATAATTTAAAGTATTAATACAAAACATAATAAATTATTAGTGTATTACCTTTTACGATATGATATTATTTATTATATTATTTTCAAAGTTCATTCCAACATTATCAATTGATGCTATTAAATTGACGTTTATTTATTTTCATGAATGGCGGGTTCTAAAACCGGCTATAGTAAGACCAAAAAAAAAAAAAGAAAAAAAAAACAAAAGACTTTTAAGTGAATATCTTCATCCTTTTTTTATTCTGCCCTATTTCAACGCGCCATTCTGTATACTTTATGCTCATAGCTTAGATTACCTTTGTTCTTCAATTTAATTATTATTAAAAGAAAATATCAAGCAGTGAAGAAACCTTCTCCTTTAAGGTTTATTGTTTAATTATGAGGGTATTGTGTTTGAAATCTGATCTTGCTTTTTCTTACAATTTCCATCATTTGAGCAAGTTAAAAGACGTTCTTTAGATTCTCTATTGTAACAAAATTCTATTAATGTAAATAAGACTGTTTTCGCGAAATGAGTTACTTTAGTTAGTTAATGAGCTCGTTTTAATATCATATTTATTTATCATAAATATGAATTAGTAGAAAGTTATTAATTTCTCTCTTTGCAGTAGATCAAAAAGAATATTCATGTTTAAGTTTCTCTTGAACATAATGTGGCATTTTTTCATATATTTTTTCATGTTCTTAGTAATCAAAGAAAAGTAAAAGAGTTTTCTTTAACGTACAGATAGTTTAAATCTTAACTTTACGTAACGTAAATGATGCCTTAAAATTTATCTTTAAGACATACATAATATTTGTATAGACGGAGATACTTGTACAGTGGTGGATATGATGTACTACTGATGATGATTAGAAAACATGGTTTAACAGACAATATTCCTTAAAGACACTAATTTATACAATATTTGTAATTTTTATACAGCTTGCTAATTGTAAAGACCTGATAATGTTATTTGGTTTATAAAAATCAAACTGTTATACTGGGAGAAGCCATCGCGCAATTGTTATTATTCTATTTTGCAAGACAGTTTACATGCATATGTTTCAATAATATTCAAAAGCAATGTGTTAACACATCCACATTTGGGTTAATCTGTTTATCCACCCCAAAAATATCCACCCTAGGGTGGATACACGAAATCGCGTTTCATCTATCCATCTCCAACGGAGTGAACAATCGGAATTTGTATGTATTATTTTTCTTTCGACTTTCTCCCTCGGCTGCGCCTCATTTGTAGAAACGTGATAAAAACTGGTCCAAGATACTTAGTAGACATTAGCGTACCCATAGAATACTATACTCGTAATACTTATAGTATTCTGTGGGCGTACCTAAACAATATATACATAACTCTTGTTTGAAAGGCCAACGCTGGAATTAAATAAAGGCTTCATGAAATTACAGATTCATTTGAATATTGGTATAAAAAAATTTTAAATGACGTTAAGTACAAACATAAAATAACGTTTTTTGAATTCTTGCAAAACCGCCCAGTTTTTCGCTAACACATATGTTATTACAAAAAAAATTAGAAAACGATTGCAAATGTACATTAAAGTGAGCGAAGAAATATTGCAGATCTCTCCTTCCTCTCTAAAATCGTTAATAGTGTTGTTGATTGCCCTGAACTACTGGGTAAAATAGGTTTACGTATCTCATCATCTAACTTGCGGAAACCTACACTTTTATCGGTGCCATACGTGAAAAGTAATTATAGACAAGACTCTTTTACTATTCGATCTTGCAAATCTTTTAAGGCTACAGCACATATTCACAACATGGATATTGACTTATTTCATTCCAGCGTTCCCCAACTTAGGCGATTACTTTCTAACAATTTCTTTTCTTCTCGATAGTGTGCTGTTACTTGCCATATACTTGTACATATCTGTTTTGACACAATCCTGTTTATTATAAAGTATTATATAAGTGAAAACTTGTAAATGGCCTTCATTTTTGTTATAATTATATTATTATTGTAAATTAGCTGTAAGTTTTCCAAATAAATAATAAATAAAATAAAATAAAAATTACAATTTTATCCGGGTATCAAATTACGTCACTAACGACTTTTACAACTCCATGGCGCAGTGGCTTAGTTACAGCGCTAAGAGCCGCGGGTTTGAATCCCGCATGGTACAAGTAATTTTATGGCCTGAAAATAATTTTTCCAGGTCTAGATGTTTGTCTTTGTGAAATTAATGTATCTAAACTGCCCCTGCGATACAGGAGAAAATCCTCCTTTTCTGAATACCTTGCAGAATTTATAAATTATGTAATATTATTAAAACGAGGAAGTAGTTATATTTAAATTCTATTACGCATGGACCTATCCAATATCGATTCCTTTTTAAAATCAATGTAGTATCAAGGCTAAATTCTTGCTAGAAGTGTTCACTGTTATGTGACCAATCTCGGCGCTCCACGGGATACTGCTCACGATGACAATACACCCTTGTACTTCGCGTAGTGTATATATTCTTTGCTTGTACTCAGCGCTCAAAACAAAGGACACTGCTTAAGTTTTCCGGTCAAAAAAGCAAATGGCAACAGTCCTGATTTGGCAACGTGCGATTTCTTATTATTTCTTAAAATAAAATATAAAAAGTGTGCGTGTCAGATACTTGTCAGATCCAACGCGTGACTGGAGTTTACTCTAGAATAACGATTGTCTTAAAATATACGCAATAGATATGTATTTTTATGTTATAGAATACCTATAACATAAAAATACATATATGTCTTATATTACATAATTAATTTCCCTGTATGAGATACGCGAGTATGTGGGTAGAGGAAAATCATAACAGCTTCACCTTTTGCTAACGATTAATTTTACTACCCATCTATTATTCATACTATATGCTATATATGTACACTGTGATACATTTTTCATCGCCGGAAGATGGGATGGATGGGAAAGTGTTTCGAGAATTGTTTCACATGTATGAAACTTTATATAAATGCTGGTGGAGAGTTCTATGAAGTGATCTGAACTTTTGCTTTTATAATAGCAAAACTTTCCGAGTGACCCAAATACACTTTTTATCAATCTTTCGTTTTATATATTGATAAAAATTTTAAATCAAAAAGCAAAAACAACATAGATTTAATGAACGATTTATGTCTATACTGTTATTATGAAGAAGCGCTTTTAAAATTATATGCTTTTTATAAAAATGTTACAAATATTTACATTTAAGGTTAAAATAAAAATAAAATAACTAAAAGAAAACATTATGATACGCTTTATCGTGAAGTAAATATTAAATTATCTGATGCATATTATGTTTAATAGATTATATTATATGCGCTTAGTCATTCGAATTCTATTATCTTTAGATTCTAAACGTATGTAAATTTCATTCTCAAAGGCATTTTCCTTTTATTTTGAAGAGTAAAGTAAAATATATAGATTTTATAGATTTAACTGCCGTGTGGTGGCGTCGTAAGAGAATTCATCACCCCATTACCCCTTAGGTATCGTAAGAAGCAACTAGAACTTAACAGAAAATTCTTACTGCTCCCGACGGAAGCCGGAATAAACATCTCGTTTACACGGTCATAGCTTCAAGAGTGCGAAAAATCTGGCTGCAATCTCTCATTCCCCGCTAGAGTGACGATCAAGGCTTGTGCCTTCCATTACCATTCGGACGTCTGAGGAGTAAAATGGGCGCATTGATTGGTAGTCTGATAGGTCTAGTGCTTGATAGACGATGTCCCTCCTTACTAGAATTGCCGTACCTCTATAGGCGGGCCCTTGAGGAGTGACCTAGTCTCTTCTGTGGATGTGAAAGTTGGGCAGCTTCATGTGCGTGTTTGGATTAAGCTTAGTTTCTCCCAGCAAGATCACCTGGATATTCTGTTAGTGGGCGATTATGCGGAGTTGATGCAGCTTTTGCTGGATTCCGTCCGGGTTCCAGTAGAGGAGGCGCAGGTTACTCTCCTCCGTAATACCGAGCCAGGAAGTTTGCCAGCGCCTTCATCACTGCGGTTATTGGATCCGTCCCGGCTCTAATGTCAGCCAGGACCTGACTGCCGACCTCGACAGCAATACCAACCAATCGTTGGATGGTGTCTACTGTCTCGAAGTCGGCTGATGGTGTTCTGATTGTCGGTGTAGACGTTAACACTGGTCTAGGGTGGTGGGCTTCTTGACTTATTCTATGGGTAGAGCACGCTTTATGAGTACAGCGGGCTCTATTTTCAGATAGAGCCCTTTCTGGCGCTCTACTCATTTTGGATGCATTTTGTTCAGCAGTAACCTGCACCTGGGCTATCGTTACCACTGGGGTTGGGGTAGAGGTGGCTGCCTGAGGAGGAGGCTGCACCTTCTTCTTTTGCCTCCTCCCCCGCTCACTCTTATTGTACTTACAGTACTTTTGCACACGGCCTATTTTACGCTATAGCTACGAAAGTATACCACTAAGGCAATTTGTTCGCAATTTGACTCGAAAAAAATGCTGTTTTATTCCCACTGTCCACCCTATAAGTTAGGGAAAGTGAAGTTATTATACAGTTCACATATTTGGTGTCTAGACCGGGACCAAACGTGGGGCCCGTAATCTCAGACATCAACCACCTTTTTAAAGACTAGGCGTGTGTGTTTCTGAAACAGACGTTATCGAAGGAGACGCCCATTGCGTTGATTCGAACCCAACGTAGTGTCGCCTAGGTAAGGGCTTAGATCAACGAGTTAGGAACTGGAACACTCACCGGATTACTACTGCGGCTACGTTCTTGTTCATTGCTCCTTCGGAATAAAGGATCACTGACTTAGAAACGCCCTGATATTGTTCAATGTTTGTTTTTATCGTAATTCATTTGCTGTTGATATGCTGTATTAATCTGATCTGACAAGCTTTTGTGCAGTCAAATCTTATACATATTATACCAAAGTTGTAGAAAAGTCGTGTCTGTAAACCAATATTTAAAAATAAATCAAGTCCAGGGGACTAAATAAACGGCACTGAAGCCAAATTAGTGGGTTTTTAGAATTTTTGTCTGCCTGTCCGTATAATCATTATTCACGCAAAAACAGTCTCAAACTACCTATACACAAAATTTCCTTAAAAGTGTATGTATAGATAGTTTGGGACCATAGACAACTTATAGACTACTTTTTATCAAATTACGGAACTTTAAAAAAGGAGGGTTCAAGATGTTCATTTATATGATTGATATATATTTTTAAATAAATAACATATTTATAAATAAAGAAAATATATAAATTTGTCTTAACAATTGCGTAATAATTTGAACTACGCCGATAAATCAATTAAACCAATTTAATCAACATCAACATTGCGTAGAATTATAACCAATCAATAAATAAGCAAAACGAAATATAATATTTTAACAATGGTAATGTCGTAAAAATACAAATCAAGCGAAGTCAAGTAGTAAAATTGTTAATGTCAAAACCGTCATATTAGATTTCAGATAGCGTTACGATAATATTAAGATGATCCATTGAGTTATTATGTACTACGTATTAGAGGCGACACTGCATTCAGCTACTCTGTTCCGCCTAGCGGAACAGAGTAGCTGAATGCAGTGTCGCGTAGCGGCCTAGCGCCTAGCGAGTGACTGATTAAAGTGCGGTGCATACACCGCACTTTAATCAGTCACTCGCTAGGCGCTTGTAGAGTTGACACGTGTTGTGTTGATTTAAAAAAAAATCTCTTGATAAAAATATGCCGTCGTGTGTGCTTAGATATTGCACAAATAATTCAAGAAATATCAGTAAAAACCAAGGAATTACTTTTCATCGGTTAATAAGATACTTTATCAATAAAAACGTATTATAGACTAATAATAAAACAAATATATCAGGTATAACTCAAAACCCTAGAACTAAGTTGTACAACCAGTGCGTATTGCCAGTGACGACATATGGAACTGAGACGTGGTCGGCGAGCTATGGAGAGGGCTATGCTCAGAGTTTCTTTGTGTGATAAACTTAAAAATGAGGATATCCGCAATAGAACCAGAGTGACCGACATAGCCCAACGGATTAGTAAGCCGAAGTGGCAATGGGCTGGCCATATAGCTCGAAGAACCGACAACCGTTGGGGAAAAAGGTTCTCGAGTGGCAGCCTCGTACCGGTAGACGAGGTGTAGGGCGACCCCCCCACTAGATGGAGTGACGACCTGGTAAGACATGCAGGAAGTCGATAGATGCAGGTGGCTCAGGACCGTGCTTTGTGGTATACTTTGGGGGGGCCTATGTTCAGCAGTGCACTTGTATAGGGCTGTAATGATGATGGTGATGAATAAAACAAATTATTCCTAAGACGCCATCTCGTGTCATGGAATATAGATTATGAAATTAATATGTTCAGATGCGTCATTTCTGTGGGTACTTAAGTATAGGACGAATATAATTAGTATTATACACATTTTTTTGTAGAAACATATATAAGTTCTTACAATTTGGCAAAATTTTTCATGTTTAAATCTGCTTATTATTCTTTTATTTTATTTTTAGGTTTCCACATCAAAGTCAAAGTGGTATAAATTCGTCCATTTTTAACTCTCACGTGCCCAGCATTTATGAACGACTTTCGTTCTAAATTAAATAAATATATTTGTAATTTAAATGTTATGTTAATAAGTTTTGTCAAACATATATTTAGTATGTTTTTATATTTGACTTAGATACCTTTTAAAATATTCAGATAAAAATATCACTAATATGTAATTGCGATATATTATAATGTAATATTTTATTAAATAAGCAAATATAATAAACAAAATAATTGACAAAATTTAAATATTTTTCTCGATATAATTTACCTATTCAACAATACAATCTACTATTATCTACTGATCATTCTACCTATGTTTATTCTATGATAAAAAAACAACCGCGCGAACACAGAGTAGCGCACATTTTTTGTTTGAGATAGCGGTTCTAGTACGCAAGTACATATTACTTCAATGAGATGATCGAACTTTATCATCAACAAAGTCATCAACACTATAAAAGCATTTATCCAACAAAAAATCAAAACAATCTATGTTTCACTTTTTTAGAACTGCCATCTAATGTAAAATATAAAAAGTAGTAACATTTTGCCTCCAGTTACTAATAAATGAAATAATATAAATAACTTACTTTTTATGCTAAAATAATTAAATTTATATTTAAAAATTCTAAGGTTCATTTTTCAGTTCTTTAATTTTATTTTAGTAGGAGTAAATACATTTTATAGTACCTAACCAATTAAGTAGATAACAGTGACATCGAAAACTATAAAATCTGAGATTTTCTAAGTTTAATTAGTAATCCTTAAAGAGTTTTAGTACGTACTAGTTTTTTTTTATCTATAAATAAACGGATAAAAACTGAAATTATTGTAAAACTCTCATTTTTTTATAGATTAAATAAAGATATTTTATATATGTATTGACGAGTTCTTATTATTATTAATATCACAAAGTAGTCGATCATTGTGTGAGTTTTACATTTAACACATTTTGTTGAATATATCATGATAAAGCTTGACTAAATCAATGAATAGAAATCGTTTAGCACAACAATATTAACAACTAAACACAATATTGCTATTGCTTTAAATTGTTATATCTACAGATTCAATATATATATAACAATTTCATTGGTTCCGGCGGGATTTGAACCAACTATGACAATTACGGTAACCGTCTTAGCCCCTGAACTACCAAGGCTCTCAATTTCGATTATGTTCTTAAGTACTACAATATTAGATGAAAGCCTTCAATTATGATTCAAATGCCTTCCAGAGTAGTCCATTAACTAATAACTCAATAAGTTAAGCGACTATGATAATAATTTCAACACATTTATATCTAAAGAGACGTTGTAAGTTAATGCAAAGTAGGTGTTAGTAATTATAACAGCGATTTTACTTTATCTTTAAACTTTAATATTCCTTCCTCCTCTTCTCTTCCTCCTTTAAATACCTTCTACTCAAAGTGACAATCGTTGAATAAATTTTAACAATTGTAGCTTCTTATTCCGTAAAGTTAAAACAAAGCAACACTAACAATTCCATGCATGAATAGAAAATGACGACAGCCAGAGTTTTACAAATTAGTGATTACTTAATCTATTTTGATGTTACCTTGTATTTACTTCTAACTTCTTATTGTATCGTAAACGTTTTCGACGCAGTCGTAACCTATAATATACTGATTTGTTTACAACTCATATTACATAATTTAAATGTTATAAACGATCATTAAAATTATTTAAAGCGTAGTAATGTTTAAAAATGAATTAAAATATTAATATTGATTTCAAATATAAAAATCCACAAAGACTTACTTCAAAGATATAAATTTAAAAAAAATATTTTGAAATCTACATATTGATCTTCATGTATGTAAAAATAATCAAAAAATCTCACTCAATTATCAGTATGTGTGTCGGATGAAGTTATCGTTATCGTTATGATAGAAGTGATCGAAAAATCAATATGTGTATCTTCAGCTGATAAATAACGAAAAACTCTTCTCGGGGACGACCTAGATTCGATACCTTGATGAGAATGGCGACACTTCAGTGTGAACAAAAACGTAATATAGGGGAGACCTTGACCCAGCTGCGCTTTTATAATATTAGTGAAAACGAACTTAACCAATTATTCTTTAAGAGAATGTTACATAATATATAGAACTTACGTAACTTTATGTGTAGTTAAATTTGTAATTTAGCATAACTCTATAGTCAGAAATAATATTAGAAATTGAAGAGATAAAAATAAGCAAGGATAGAGGTCTAAACGACCACTCCTTCGATCAGTATAAGGTTCATCGACTTTATAAGTGTCGTTTCATATTCATAATATTCAGCCACTTTATGAGTGTCGTTACTATGTTCGTGGTCATTCTTTTACTATAGTACGTTTCTAGGGCAGGCGGAAAAAAGTACATTGACCTCAAGTATTATGTTAGCATCGAAACAAAACGACAGTAATTGTTCCACACATTTCTTTATAGATTACGTGTCGTTACGCGATTTAAGCTTGTCTCATGGTACGGGGTAGGGTGAAGGAAGCGGTCATTCAGTGATAATAAACCTGTTTCGATGCAATTTGCGATAGTTCTCACGCCGTGCGTATTTAAGAAAGCGGATGGAGCAGAACTAATTCCTCATTCTGCTTTGGGATGCGCTTGCGTGTAGATAGTTTGAGATTTAAAATTTTCGGTTATAGCAGTTGTTTTAATTTTTATTAAGTTTGTTTTGTTAGTGGTATTATTACGTTTTGTATTAAAATTTTTGTTATTGTTTTGTGATGTTTTGTATATTATCACTAGTATGAAATCGAGTAAATCGACATGAAAATCTCATAAAGACTTTACGTCACCACGAAAGAAGCGGAAAGTGCCGCATATTTCGGAATCCAAAAAAATAATGATTGTAAACATCTATAAATATGCAAAAGAAACGTGGTCTCGTGGCGTATATCCATCCAAAACGGATATGAAAAAGAAGACTGCCGATATTTTAGGTTATAAACAATGTGACGGACTCTTCGACGTCTTCATTATCATAAAATGATTCTGAAATAGATACAGATGAATAGTCCGTCAAGTGTCTCTGACAATCTATTATGACAAGTTTTATGCATGCTACAAGGTTGGCTGCTTAAGAATGCTTAGCATTAAAAGTTCATCTTTTTACCTGACTGCCAAGAAGTGGTTATGTTTTAAACAACTACTTACATATCTACTTATTAAAGTAATTATCTACTATTAACGTAATAATGAAAATTGTAATAACTCATGATTTATAAATAATAAATTTAAATTAATATTAATTTGCTTTTGAATTCATTTAGGTACAGGATAATCTTCTTTCTTTATTATATAATAATAGACAGAGGGCCTGTAAATAACTGCGCACTCGGCACCCTTATGTTTCACTCTGATGATGAATGTAATGATAAAAGAAAAAAAAATGAACCTAAACAAAAAAGATTGCCTACCCCGATGATAATGTCAAAGTTCAATGTACTTTTTTCCGCCTGCCCTAGAAACGTAGTATAAATGTAAGACAGCTATAATGGTTACGAAAAGGCTGCCCTGTATCATATCAAGATCAAAATAAGCAATGTTGCTGTACTTAATATATTTTGGTGTAATCCTGTAATTACATCCATCATGTTACAACGAACTACTAATTACATCCATCACATTCACCTCTCGGTTGAAGTTCTACTTTAGGTAAGTAATTCAAATCGGACAATTAATCTAAGGTAAAAATTAAGTTGACGGATGCAGGTGACTCATCACCGTGCTTTGTGCATTCCTTGGGGGAGGCTTATTTTCAGCAGTGAACTTGTGATGGGCTGTAATGATGATGAAAGATACACTTCAACAGTTTCGAGCGTAATGTTTCTGACAACCATAGACATAAGTTGTTTGATAAGGACGTTACACATAAATTTTATCTTATATTTACATTTTCATGGTAAGACCTACCCGTTGGGAGAAACTATCATTGAACATAGTGCCCCTTCCAGCGATTCTACCATAATGACGATATCGTTAGCAAATTAAAAATGAGTGATGTATTTGCCATTGATGCTGAAACAGTATCCCTTCTAGTCCATAAGCTTGAAAGTATCTTCCAAAGCAGTAAAAAAGAATTTCGGAGATACTCGTATGACGTCCCATTTCTTCTATCTGTCTGCAGTTGCATAAATTTCGTACGCTGATTCTATATTCAGACAGAAGACGTGGCTCTACCGTACAATCTTTTTAGCACCTCCATGTGCCATCAGTCAATCTAGCATCGGCAAAAAGACTGTAGTATCACCCAAATTTCGATTAAATAAAAGACTTTATATTATTTTCTGTTTTTTTTTTTTATAATATATAAGTCCACATACATAATACAAAGAGACAGATTGAACTCTTCCTTCTTCTAAAATTTGCCGAAAAGTATCCACGTAGCGTGTTTGTATCACTAAGACCTTTTCTAAAACAACACATGAACTCAGCTCTGAAGGGATAATAGTAAGGGTGTAGTAGGAGTTGATAAGAATTTTTTGGCGACTCTGGAGAAGATCCTGGAGCAGGAAAAGGAGATAGACAAAATTCACTGGGATATTATATGATATCTGAAGTTTGAAGAAAGAAAAATACACAACAATAACTTGTTCTATCACTGGGAGAGCGATCTGTCTCATGGGGGTGTCGATTTTAACCCGCAACTCACTTCTTCACTCATTAACATTATATGTAGTTAAGATCGAGTTTTTTTGACGAGTGTTGCCTGTTTTATACTTTTACTTATCATCAAACATTATATTTTGAAGGTCATACAGGTTTACGCACGAAACTTAGCACAAACTTGTTGAGAAAGTGGTAGAAGTGTATCAGAATATTTCTAGAGCCATGCACTCCTCCGAAATCTATACTCGATACAAGAAAGAAGCAGCTGATAGGCATTGCCCAGTCGTAACAATTTATTAGTAGACTTCCCAGTTTAAATGTGAAATGGAAAGTTTGGAGTTCAATTTACTAAATGGAAAACTGAAATTACTGAATACTGAATATAGGTAAACTCCCCATAGATTACCTCATAAGGGAGTTATTTTACCACAGTTGCAACGCTTGCCAAGCGGGTTGGCAGCCACAGTTTAATATTTTGGAAGTGCTATCAGGAACACGCTGCTGCTTCATGCGTCTTATGATTTATTTCCTCCTTTTGGTTCTGATGATACCCTCGGGTGATATGGGATAATTGATATTCTTAAACTTCTATTACACGATATTTTTTATATTAACAAACAACAAAAAATTAATATAAAGGACGATTTAACGTTTAGGATGATTATGTTCAACGCTAAGATTATGTTTGACAATTTACGAAAGAATGTTTTACCCTTTATTCTCGATTAGTTTTATTCTGTTCTTGGCTCTCTAGTTTTCACTGCAATTTTAAGTGCTGATTTACCACGTGCTTGAAGGTGAAAGAAAATGTGGGGAAACCAACAAGCCTGAGAAATTTAAACGAAATATTTCGAAGATACATGAAGTCCACCAATTTATTTCAAAGACACGCATCAGGGTAACATTTTCTTGCCCTTCCAGAAACGAAAGAGACCTTTGCCCAGCAATGAAACATATAAATTTAGTTTTTTATTATAATATGTAATTTAACAAAAAATAAAAATCTGAACTTAAAGTAATAGAATACCTAGGCAGAATAGAATGCATAGATTTCGCTTTAAATTTGTTTTGTCACACTATGAGCTTCTTTCAAGTATGTTATGTATTAAATTTAAGCGAATGAAAAGCTTTATTTATACACATATTACTTAGTTTCTTGATTACAATTGATAAAAAAATGTAGTTTTATTTTGAAGTTCTATATTTCATACAAAGGATGCATGATGCAGTATTAATTACGATAGAAAAATAATTTATTCATTAAGTTATGGCTCACCTGTCAAAACAGTATTTATCAATTTTTGGGTAATCCGGCTCTAGAAATAAAGTCTGATTAAAAAGTTTAGATTTAATTTTAATGTTATAATTAATTTCAAATTTATATTATAATTCCAATTTCATATTATTGTTTTAATGATAGTTGCTATGATGATATGCGGCTCTGAAAGGTTTCTTGTATACATAAAACTAGCGAAATATATGCTTAATTTAAAGATTTACTGGTAGAGAACGTAACAATAACTCCATCTTTGTACCTTTTGTGCAACAAAGATTTTAAATACAAATATTTTCAAATAACGTCCTAACTAAGAAAAAACTATTTATCATGATTGAGTGATATTTGAGTAATAACTTTGTAGTATTATTACGGATCAAATTAGGTTTATATACACCTAAAAGTTATTATATACTTGAGTTTTGCAATGTGGTTAGAATATTGAATCACTATGTACCATATGTGAACAAAAGCGTAACCCAAAGACTGTTATTGAAGTTTTGAAGAATAACTTTAACTGGCTGTCTACAACTTTTAGGAGTATCATTTTCAGAACTGATATATAACAAGACACACAGTAAAATACAAAATAACTGAAAATACCTGTCTTCATTCCTATCATCATAATTACCATTATCAATCTTACATATATCGATAGTCTCACGCTACATAAATAAAATTCCACAAAGTCGAAAACTGGATAATTCAATTAGTAACAAAATATTCTGATAATAATAATATTTAAAACCAAATAATATTTAATTACAGAAAATTAAATGTTAACCCGGAAAATTCGTAAAAATAATGTTTAATTAAAGATTACGATAATTATCGGCTGCACTAACAATACATTTATTTTAATAGTTTGGTTTCAACAAAGAGATTAACCGGTTTGTGCGTTTGTGTCGTTTCTTGCTATTGTAACTTAAGGACAATTTCATTAAACGCTCACCCGCTCGATAAGCCATTAACTACGAGTATGTTGTATGTACTGAACTACCATCGTATACATAAAAAGAAAATTCCTTTTACACTTTAGAAGTGAAAGTGCGTATCCTTGTACGCACTTTTTGGCTTAAAATACAATAAATAAAACTCAAAAATTACACATGCACGAGTAAAAAACCATAAATTTCACTTTTATATACAATGAGGTTATAATTTGGTTAACGAATAAATTAATAAAAGAATCAGTCAGAAGATAGATTTCGTAAAATTTGGCGTTTTTAAATTTAATTACTATTTGTATAATTATGTAGGAAATTCGTGGAAAGGCCTGAGATATTTACGAAATTATTTTGAAAAAATACACACACACACACAAACACACACACACGCACACACACACACACACACACACACACACACATACATACACACACACACACACACACACACACACACACACACACGCACACCCACGTACACACACACACACACACACACACGCACACACACAAACGCACGCACGCACGCACGCCCGCACGCACGCACGCACGCACGAACACACACATGAAAATTAATTAGATAAGAACCGCATGAAATATAAAAATAAAATGATGTGTTATACCTTTTTTGAAGAGCACCTTGCTCTCTTGGTAATATTTCGAGGACGTTCGTAAATTATAATGCTTGAAGCGCTGTGAACTGTTTCTCGCTTCATGACCCACTCAGAAATAAAAATATCCTATTTTCAGCAGTAATATGTTATGAAATGTGAGAAAGCTCTTGTTCGGCATCGGGATGAACGTAATTTAATATGTATATCTCAATGCGCATTAAAATTGTCCATTAAATGCTAATAATAATTGTGCTAATATAATTTAATCGTGTAAAACCTCGGCTCAAACGTAACGATTCCTTTTTAATACAGTAGAACCTCTTTAAGTTATATTTATTATATCATAGAGTTCGTAGTCCTATTTATTATATAAATCTAAAGGCGGCTTCTCACTGCGTGTGTTATCACGTGCCGCGCCGCCCGTGTTGGTTTGTATGCGCAAGCACGCGCCACGCGCGAGCCCCGCGCCACCCGCTTCTCACTGCGTGTGTTAAAGCGATACTTCCAGCGAACAACCTTGAGCGTTTGGTCTGTCGACGCTCGCTAAAATATATCGCGTAAGAAATCGCCAAAAGACGTCACCTACTGCTACGAACGTAGTATTATTTTTTCAATGTCAATGAACTATTCTATTGAAATAGACACGGCGTACAATGATAAATGTATTTTAATTTTCTTTATTCGGTATATTAGTTGCATTATATTAGAATTATGTATTCTGATATAGTATCTAATTAATAAAAATGACTATTTTGATTATTTTTAGCTATAAACTATACTGATAATATTGAATTAGCTTTTTATAGTGTAAATTATAATATTTGTCGAAATATTAATTAGGGATTCGAACTTTACATGCTAATGGTGCTTCATTCTTGTTATTTTCATTTACTTACATATTGAAAATATACTTGAATAGTAGGTATTATTATTTTATATAGCTACTGAATTTTAGGATATATTTTACCTTGAGGTCAAATATAATTTTGAGGAGCAATAGTTATTACCTACTAATCTTTTATCTGCTATTCCTTATTTAGGAACAATATTAGCAAATTGAGTTTGAGGGAGATTTACTGTTTTGTAATGCTACATTTATTATTTCAATTTTTACCTACTGGGTAGGTAATTATTAAAATAATAAATATAGCAGTAGTAACTAAATAGATATTTTTTTAAATTTTTAAAATTAAAATTTTCGTATTTTTAAAAATAACTAAAAAAAGGTGGTTGCGCGGAAAAAACCATTGGATTATTATATTTGACGGTAGAGGTGCCAAGCCGCTTGTTCCTTTCCGAACTAAATGGATATATTTTTTAAATTTTTAAAATTAAAATTTTCGTATTTTTAAAAATTACTAAAAAAAGGGTTTGAAATAATGAATTTTCTCACAAAAGAAGGGAACTTGAAAAAAAAAAGGAAAAAAGCGGGACCAAAGCCAAGACGCGAACCACGGAACTCCGATATCACGCCCGACCGACATACCACCTGAGCTATAACGACCGTTAGTGATTTGTCGAAATTTACCTTCTTATATTGTAGCAGTTTTTTTATTGCCTGAAAACATGGACAAAAGGACATTTTCTAAAAATAAATCCAAGCGTTCGTCGCTAAAATCGTTGGGGCCGTATAATTTTCTCATCTGGTTTGGTTCTATAAATATTTAAATATATAAAAATTATAAATTAAAATGAAAAGATAAATATACATAAATATCAATAAAATAAAATAAATACAAAATAATATTATATTATTACTGTTATTATTATTATTATAAGTTGTGGTTCGGTGAAGCTGCAACCTAATGGACCATGATCTGAAATTTTTATGAAAAGAAGTGGCTGACGTCAATTATTATTATTCTTATTATTTTTCATTACTGCCTTTTTCAACCTCACAAGATATTTGTAACTGCAAAAAAGAAAACTACGTATAAGTAAATCAGTAATATAGTGTTATGTATGATTCAGACTAAAATAAAGGTTCCTAAAAATAGACGTAGATAAAGAAATTGCATAAAAAATTACTCAAATAAAAATGCAATAAACGTGTTAATTTTATAGGTACCTAGTAAAATATTAAAATAATAAGTTTTTTAGGATAAAAAACATTAAAAGTTATATTATGTTCTAATTACGTTCACGCTTGCGCATATAAAACCGCGGAATTTCACTAGTTTTATTATCAAAATAATAATTGACGACTATACCCTAAGTTTGCCTTGATTTTACCAACTGAAACTCGTTTTAGGAGATCAAAACATAGAGAGAAAGATAGGACACTATTTATATTTAATATGGTTCATCAAATCCGTAAAAATAGTTTAAAATACTCACACAATAAAATTTTGAAGTGCAGGTAAAATATCCGCGACCAACATTTACACAATTCTGACGTTCACAGACGTTTCACAACTTTTTGCCAGAACCAAGCGCTGGCATGCGACAAAAACCAGATGAGAAAACTATACAGATACCCCAACAATAATAATATTATAATAATAATATTCCACAACTATTACACAACGCCATCTAGTCCCAAGCTAAGCAGAGCTTATGTTATGGGTACAAGACAACTGATAAACATACTTATATATTTCTAAATACAAAAATATTTTAGATAAATTACACCCAGACACAGAACAAATGATCGTGCTCATCATACAAACATTTGTCCTAGGTGGTAATCGAACCCACGACCTGCGGCATAGCAGTCAGGGTCACTAACCACTAGACCAACGGGCCTGACGATAAATAAAAAAATGTCTCTAGCTCGAGAGGAGAGGAGCCGTGGTAGCTCAGATGGTTAGTGCTTGCTAAAATTTTCACGGCGTGCGAGAAAACCGGGTTCGATCCCCGCCGGCACCAATAATATTGTAATTGCAATTTTAAGTGTTGATTTACCACGTGCTCAGTGGTGAAGGAAAACATTGTAAAGAAACCTGCATGTCTGAGAAATAAGAAAAAAAATATTTCGAAGACATGCAAAGTTCGCCAACACGCAGTGGGGCAGCGCGGTGGATAATTCCTTTCCTAGGACCCTTTCAGAAAATAGAATAGAAATAAAAAAATAATAAATCCAAACTTCATTTAAAACCAAACATATAAATTGTAAAGTAGCTGCAGGTATCTATTACCAAGTAAAAGATATTCCTTTACTCCAACTTGTCCATGTTTCCCAAAACAATTTTTAATTAAGCTTTATATTATAATGCGGATTTTTTATATTTAAAATTTTAATAATAAAGCATTTCGTACGTCTCAGCCGAGGCGCAAATATTTTTCGGCCGCAAATTTATAAGACCGATTTGTTATTCAAACATAAACATGGTTTTTTAATTAAATCTACCAATCATAAAACGACACGCATTTTTATTGAACACTTCATATTCAATTCACAAAGTACCTATTATATTTTTGTTTATATAAAAAAGTATAGTTAAGTACAATCATAAAACTAAATGGAAACACAAAGTGGGAAAATGCATTGAGTTATAAAACACATAAATCAATGGGCAAATGTAAAAATGCTGGAGGCAGGCAGCCCTTTCGCATGTTTACGTACCGCACGGCTGTAAGATTTATTTCTAAGATACGGCAGAGTTACAATATACCGTAACGTAAGCGCATCGTTTGGTAGGTACTCAAATAATATTATGTGTGCGGCGAAATACGGACGCGGCGACCAGCGACGCGGCCACCTCCTACGAACACATACAGCGTAATGCCGCCCGCACTCTGCGCACGCCCCTTTATCATAGAAGTCACACAATTTTCGGAATTATTTCAATTAAAAACGTGGAGAATATAGATTTTTTAATTATCTATCCATTAGTGTTATCCTCAAATGATTAGAGCGTTGCGTTTTGGCAACAGATGCATGTAATCAAGAATTTTAGTCATTTTTTAAAAGTTGATTTTAAATGTATTTATAGCACATAAAAATAAATTAGAACGTGGAATGCGATGATAAGATATCGAACATTAATAATGTACTTTTAGATGTAACTAATGAGATAATAGAGTCTGAAAAACGCACTTTCGTAACATTTTGGTCAGGGATTCACCTTAAGGCGGCTACTCACTGCGTGTGTTATCACGCGCCGCGCCGGCCGTGTTCGTTTGTACGCGCAAGCACGCGCCACGCGCGAGCTTCGCGCCGCCCGCTTCTCACTGCGTGTGTTGTCGGTTATGACGCGCCGCGCCGCCCGTGTTGATTAGTACGCGCAAGCACGCGCCACGCGCAAGCCCGCGCCACCCGTTTTAACTGGCGCGGCGTGGCGCGTGCTTGCCTAAACTCCGAGCCACTGAGTCAGTCTCATAGAGTAGAGTAATATATACAGAAATAGAGAGCCATCTCTTAGGATTTTTTATCACCCAATATGAATAGTGTCACCGTCTGGTATCATATCCCTTGAACTAAACTCAATATCATGTCGACTATAGATAGTTGTATGTAGTTATGTATATACGGCTATCTTTACTATAGGCGGTTATATTTGTATTTTAAGGGATTAGGGTTCAATTAAAGACGTATTATAGATTTCAGTAATATTAACATTTATTTTTGGTATATATTTTCTTGTTATATATATATATATATATATATATATATATATATATATATATATATATATATATATATATATATATATTTGACATACATGATGTAAAAGCGTCAATTTCGCACAACACTACACAAACATACAATGTGATTCCAGCATGAAAATCTAAACAGACAACAAGAAATAGAGGGCTAATAACAACTCAACCAAACTTATTGTAGCAACAACCGAAAATCACTTATAAACTATAATAAAACAACTTGCTCAGACGCCAAACCTGTAGCCATTATGTCATATATAAAGCCATATATAAATTTCATCAGCACCGCTGCCGGACTTTACTGATTGGGAAACTTTGCTCCTTAATTTTCTATATGTTCTCATTAAAGTATCCTTTTTTTCTTAATTTCTTTTAAGTGCATGGTACCATCTTTTAAATTCATTTGGATTCGTAGCCAGGCATCGTGCTGGTCGTTTTTGTTTTTATGCTCTGTAATTTTCGAATTCCACAGAGAGGGTACGCTTACGTACAAAATTAAAAATTTTGCAATCGTCTCATTAGACCACTCCATATCTATACACACATGAAAGTACCTTAATGTCGAACGAATTACGATGAAATGAACGAGTTCAATCTTGTAAGCACACGCCGCACCGCGCACGCCCGCGCACCGACGCGCGAGCCCGCGCCGCGCCTTTGAAGTTACCGACTTTAAACGGAAACCGCGCACCGCGCCACGCTTGCCCGCGCCAAGTCCTTCACATTGCGCGCGACGCGTGCGGGCGCGGGAGGCGTGTCATAACACACGCAGTGAGAAGCCGCCAGACAGCGCGCGCCGCGCCGCGCCTGCCCGCGCCAAGCCCTTCACACTGCGCGCGGCGCGTGCTGGCGCGGCGCGGCGTGTGATAACACACGCAATGAGAAGCCGCCATTACATTGTTTTCTAAGGAGAAATGTCATATATTGCAACAAAATACTTAAAATCGGTAACTTTATTTTCTTCGAACTATAGAGGTAATTAGTCTCAAATTATTGAATTGTGAGTGTTGTAAAATCAAACATTGCTAAGTTCGGGATATAGAGGTAAAACTAATTTTTTCGATTTATTGAGGAATAATAAGTACTGAAATGACTTGTCCCTACAAGTCGTTTCAGAACCCATTTCCTGATTATTTCAATATATATTATACAAATTTTTCGACTTATCAAGGTTTTCGACTTCTCGAGGTTTGACTTATAAAGGATTTAGAAAAGACTTTATCAATATCTTAAATTATTATTCAATTTCTTGGTTGTGGGACTATTTTTTTTTTGCCCAGAAGTTCTACGTCTCGTTACACGTGCGTACGTTCTTAAGTTCGTTGTCACCTATATTTTATTAAAAAAATCTTTGGATTTTGGCTTTTTAATCATTACTTGGAAGAATTGTGCTTACTCTGATAGCGTGTTATATTATGTGTTAATATTTCACTTAAAATCTATCACACAGTTTATTACAGCTGCAGTATGTACGGATGGGCTCCACCAAGAAATCAGAAGCGCACAGTACACCATTATGAAATAGCAACTCTCTGTTGTGTTACGTATGGTGAGTAAGGAAAACCTTTGATGTTGAATTACTACTAATAACGAAGTTTTCCATCACCCGTTAGCTATTTGATTTTTAGTCAAAGATAGCTAAGGATGGTAAGTGTTTATGGCTACAGCAACAACTATTCATCCGGTGTATCATCTAGTGTAAGAAATCACCCAAAAAATTGTAAATAAAATTAATTGTTGGTGAAAAATATATATTAAAGAGCTAACTAGTAAGTTACTTTTGTTATATTCTACCTTACGCTTTAGCAATAAAGTTTCTAGGGCAAGTTAGATTGCTGTAAAACAAAACAAAACAGAAAGGAAAGGTTACCAATTACAATAGATTTAGATTGATATGAGGCCTTTGTATGTAGCACATAATATTTAAATTAGCTTCAGCTTAAATTAGAACCCAATTCTTTTAAATATACCAGGATGTATTAGAAATACGGACTTTTCTTCAGATTTATTATAATATGTATGTATAGATATACTAAAAGAAAACAATCGTTACTAAGGAGAATGATAGGAAGATTTTATATCCTCCGAAAGATAACGTTGTTACTATCTCGTTCATGTTAGATGTGAGCAAAAATATGTAGTGAGCAACAACCAAGACCATAAACGCCTTTTATCCTTAATTGTATTCAAATCCTCTCTGATTTAGAAAACCCATCGCCAACGGTAGGCACTTTATGAGCAGAAGATAAAATAATTGAAAGATGTTGTAATACAACTAACAAGACCATTGGTAATAAAAGTAATTATTAAAGCCCTACTACGTTAAAAATGTACTGAAAAGAGACATTTTTACACTCTATGTCACATCCTTAACTTTATTATAACATAATGTGTTAAATTCTAACATGCCATTAAGACATACCATACTAACATACCTATAATATACATACATAAAAACACTTGAAAAAATTAGCTACCTTTTAAGACAATCGGGAAAAATATACTCATACAACTACATATTTTAAAAATCATATACTACTGAGCAGAAATAATACCAAATTTCACTGTTTAAAACGAAACTGAACTTAGTAAAACTCGTATTTATGGTGAATCAATACCGAACTTTAAGTGGTTATAAAGTTTCTTTACGCTTTGCAGTTACAAATTAGAGTATACAAGCTGAACATGCCAAGTGTAGTTTAGCTTACTCCTGTTGTGTGAATAAGTCAACCAGCGCCATCTAGTGTCAGGAACTTTGCAGAGAATGACATCACACAATTCTCAACAGACAGCGCCATCCGAAGAACTAAGTTTCTAGAAAATCTATACTCGAACTCTCGGTAACTTGCGCGTGTTTACTTGAACATTCCGGATATTTTGCTAATTTAAATAAATAGGTGGCGCAAGATGCGATCGAGACAGAGTTGAACTCAGCGACACAAGCGAAGCTTCGGAGCGGAATTAAGTGAATTAGTGTGTTTAATTATTAGTGTTTTAACTTTAATTTGTGTAAAGTAAATTAAAGTGTTAATTTAGGTAATTTTATCGGCAATTTTTATTGTCACGAACCCTAAGCTCGTAACAATTGGTGTCAGAAGTGGGATAAAATAATGCCGATTTTACCCAAGGAGGAAACGGAGGGTCCGTACCCGAAGTCAACGCCAGCAGGAGACGGACCAAAGGAGATTTGGTGGTGCAACGCCGCAGATGTCTGAGGGCCAGCCGCCGGCCACGGAAGCTGGTCCGTCAGCAGCTTCTACGTCTGTGGCACCTGACTTAGGTGCTCTGATGGCCATGCTACAGGAGCAGCTGCAGCGCGGACGAGAGGAACAGGCCCGTCTGTTGAAAGAGCAGCAGGAGGAACAGGCTCGCCGACAGGAGGAACAGGCTCGCCGACAGGAGGAACAGGTCCGTCGGTTGGAAGAGCAGCTGCGGGGTGGACAGGATGAACAGGCCCGCCGACAAGAGGAACAGGCCCGTCGGTTGGAAGAGCAGATGCTTCTCATGAAGGACCTTCACGCTACCTTCGGGAAAGAGATAAGGGAGGTGAAGGATAAGGTTGCTCAACATGATAACCGCCTGTCGGAAGCTGAGACCCAAATCAACCAAGTTAAGAAAACGCTGGATGAACTCAAACTTGGGGATGGAACTACAGCTCCCGTAGTAGCTTCAGCACCTTCGCTACGTGGGTTCAAGGTGCCACCGTTCGACGGGACTTCTTCCTGGTCAGCCTACAAAATCCAGTTCGAGGCTGTTATGAAAGCGAACGGCTGGAATAAAAGTCAGGCCATGACTGCTCTCACACTAGGCCTGCGCGACCAGGCCTTAACAGTTCTGGAAGCTCTCGGTGAGGAAGTGACTTATGAGCAACTCCTTGAGGCATTGGAGGCAAGATATGGCGACGCTCACCTGGAACACGTCTTTCGTGTGCAGCTTAAAGATCGCGTGCAGCGCATCAACGAAAACCTGCAGCAGTGGGCTCTAGAGGTGGAGAAGCTGGTGCGAAAAGCATACCGGTCTGTACCTGCGCTCATTGAAGGGAACCTGGTGCAGACATTCATCGACGGCATCCGTGACCTGAAAGTCAGAGCTGCTGTGAGGCTCGGGCACCACGAGACGCTTAAGGACGCCTTGGCCCATGCACTGGAGGTAGAAGCCGTGCGGCAGGATCATCTTTCCCATCGCGTCAGGGAGGTTGCAGCAGCTACAGTTCGCGACCGCAACAAAGGATACAGCCCAAGGTGCTATGGCCGTGGGGAAAAGGGCCATCTTCGATCCAGCTGCCCTAAGCGAACCCTAGAAAGGGAAGGTGAACGATCTCAGGAGGGTAGTGCGGCCAACAGCACCGCCCAGCAGCAGCAGGGAAACGAGTAAAAGCCAGAACTGCGGGGCGGGTGCTGGCTGATGTTAAAAGAGCCCCAAGGATCTCGATCTCACAAACCCATGATGGGAACAGTCTAATCATCAAGGGTGCGGTCAACGGAATGCCGTGTAAATTGCCCATAGACACTGGAGCCTCTCGTACGGTTGTTAGTTCCCAACTTATAAGTCAGTTCCTTGGGGACTCCGCATACAACCGAGAACGCATTAATTTGGTAACAGCCACCGGTCAGCGTATACCCGTCCGTGGAGAGAAGGAGATGAAGTTGAAGCTAGGCAACGTGATCTACCTGCATAATGTCATCGTGGCTGATATAATGGACGACTGTATCCTAGGCCTAGACTTTATGAGGAATAATTGTTGTGAGATCGACGTTAAGCAAGGTGTTTTGAAATGTGGACAGGAGGAACTTTTTATGGAAGGCGCGTTACCAGGGAACGTGTACAGCATTAGGAAGATTGTTCTTCCGCCTAGATCGGAAACGATTGTTCCGGTTAGTCTTCCTCGAAACGCTGGGCAAGCTCACCGTTGTGTACTTGTGGAAAGGGTAAACAATGACCTTCCATGGAAAGTAACTCGAACCTTGGTCAGGACCACTGACATCTCAGGAGTACGTGTGCTGAACCTTTGCGACCGGGAACAGATTATAGAAAAGGCACACTGATTGGCACTTGTGAGGAAGTGGATTGGTTACGTCGGTGCCAATATCTATCGACTGGGACCCCCAGCAAGGATGCAGAAACGAGAGTGACCACACTTTTGGAAGACTGTCGCAGTGTTCTCTCCCCGAACGAATTGGTCAAGGCAAATAAGTCGTTACTCAAGTACGCCGATGTATTCTCATCAAACGATGCTGACATAGGAAAGACTGGCTTAGTTCAACACAAAATAAACACAGGAGAGGAATTGCCTATCCGTCAGCGGCCAAGAAGATTGGCGGTAGCACGTGAAAAGGAAGTGGAAACCATGATTGAGGGAATGGTGAAGGATGATGTTATTGAACCTTCATCTAGTCCATGGTGTTCACCTGTGGTGCTGGTAAAGAAGAAGGATGGCAGCATGCGGTTTTGTGTTGACTACCGCCGTCTGAACGACGTTACAAAGAAGGACAGCTATCCCTTGCCAAGAATTGATGACACGTTGGACATGCTTACAGGAGTGAAATGGTTTAGCACGCTGGATCTAAAAAGTGGCTACTGGCAAGTTGAAATTAACCCTAAGGACAAGGAGAAAACTGCGTTCTCGACGGGAAAGGGTCTGTGGCAATTCAAAGTAATGCCGTTTGGGTTGTGCAATGCTCCAGCAACGTTTGAAAGGCTGATGGAACTTGTACTTACCGGGCTAATTGGCGATGCCTGTCTGATCTACTTGGATGACATCATCATCGTGGGCCGTACATTTGAGGAACACCTTGAAAACCTGGGACGCGTGCTCATGAAGATTCAGAGTGCCAATCTCAAGCTGAGTCCGAAGAAATGTTCACTGTTCAAACGGCAAGTCAAGTTTTTGGGGTATGTAGTGTCGGAAGAAGGTATCCGCACGGATCCAGAGAAAATTGCAGCTGTAAAGGATTGGCCGGTTTCAAAAGACAAGACGCAGGTTAGAGCATTTTTGGGTTTGTGCTCCTATTACCGGCGATTTGTGAAGAACTTTGCAGATATAGCCAAACCTCTGCATAAGCTAACCGAGGAGAAGCGACATTTCTGCTGGGATGAAAGTTGTAATATCGCATTCCAGGAGCTCAAGGACCGTCTGTGCAAAACACCTATTTTGGGATACCCTGATGCAAGCAAAGAATTTATAGTTGACACTGACGCAAGTGATATAGGACTTGGCGGTGTGTTGTCTCAACGGAATGGTGACCAAGAGGTCGTGATAGCGTACTTCAGCAAGTCGTTGTCAAAACCGGAAAGGAACTATTGTGTCACAAGACGCGAATTGCTAGCTGTGGTAAAGTCGTTGCAGAATTTTAGCAAATATCTTCTGGGGCGAAAATTTCACTTACGAACTGACCGTGCTGCACTAAAATGGCTATTGCAGTTTAAAAATCCAGAAGGACAAGTTGCGAGGTGGATTGAACTACTGCAGGAATACGACTTTGAGATCGAACATCGCAGCGGGAAATCTCATGGCAACGCAGATGCATTATCACGAAGACCTTGTCCTGAAGATTGCAAACATTGTACTAGGCAAGAGAGTAAGGGAGTGGTATCCGTGAGGATGCTCTGGGCAGACCACCTCAGCAACGAGTGGAAGGACAGCTTACAAAGTGCACAGCAGGAAGATCCAGACATCAAGCCGATCCTGGAATGGATGAAGGCCAGTGCTCCCAAGCCCAAGTGGAGCGACGTCTCAGCGATGAGTTCGACCACTAAAAGCTATTGGGCCCAGTGGGATAGCTTGCTGCTTCAGGATGGAGTTCTGTGCCGTAAATGGGAAAATGTTCGGGGAGACAGCTGTCATTTACTAATGGTTGTCCCTAAAGCTAAAGTACCGGATGTTCTACAGCTGTGCCATAATGATTATTCAGGAGGCCATCTGGGAGTTAAACGAACTCTACTGAAGATCCGAGAACGGTTTTACTTGTTCCACTGTCGAAACGATGTCGAGGACTGGTGTCGCAAATGTACAAGTTGTGCGGCTGTAAAGGGACCTCAGACTCGTAGTAGAGGTGCATTGAAGTTGTACAATGTTGGTGCACCATGGGAGAGAATAGCCATTGACGTGGCGGGGCCGTTTCCGGAGAGTGAAAACGGTAACAAGTATTTCATGGTTGTGATGGATTACTTCACTAAGTGGCCAGAAGTTTTCGCCATTCCAAATCAAGAAGCTTCAACAGTTGCAGATAAACTAGTTCATGAAGTCTTCTGTCGTTTTGGAGTACCTTTAGAGATTCACAGCGATCAAGGAAGGAATTTTGAGTCTCAAATATTCCAGGAAACTTGCCGAGTTACTCATAAAACAAGAACGACTTCTTATCACCCGCAATCGGATGGAATGGTGGAACGATTTAATCAGACATTGGAGAGGTACCTAGCAAAAGTTGTAGACAATCGGCAACGAGATTGGGACAAGCACATACAACCGTTTTTGTTGTCATATCGAAGTTCTGTTCACGAAAGTACAGCAGTGACACCAGCTTTCGCAAACTTTGGAAGAGAATTACGGCTGCCTGCAGACCTGATCACTGGGATACCACCTGATGCCCCACGCAGTATAACCGATTATGCATATGACTTGCGGAACAAAATGAATGACATTTATGAGCACGTCAGACAATCGGGCCAGCAAATGTCTGAGAAAATGAAAACCCGCTATGACCGCAAAATGAACAATAAAGGGTTCAACGAAGGTTCATTAGTGTGGTTGCACAATCCAGTCCGCAGCAAAGGGAAATCTCCTAAGCTTCAAGCTAAATGGGATGGCCCGTACCGGATTGTAACCAGACACCGGTTATGACATCACACAATTCTCAACCGACAGCGCCATCCGAAGAACTAAGTTTCTAGAAAATCTATACTCGAACTCTCGGTAACTTGCGCGTGTTTACTTGAACATTCCGGATATTTTGCTAATTTAAATAAATAGGTGGCGCAAGATGCGATCGAGACAGAGTTGAACTCAGCGACACAAGCGAAGCTTCGGAGCGGAATTTAGTGAATTAGTGTGTTTAATTATTAGTGTTTTAACTTTAATTTGTGTAAAGTAAATTAAAGTGTTAATTTAGGTAATTTTAACGGCAATTTTTATTGTCACGAACCCTAAGCTCGTAACACTCCGTTTGTTGCTGGTATTGGGTAATTACTTTTAAACGGAAGTATTACAACCTAACTTTATTGCTACAAGAATCAGTATTATATGTAATATGGTAATTGACAATGTTACTTGTTATATAATTGACAATATTACTTGTTATATGATATTTGTTTTCTAAATTTATACAACTTAAGGAATGACTTTGATCAATTTGACACCTTTTTTTTCAAACCTAACCTAAGAACCGAGTATCGATGGAGAAGGGAGATTCTGTTGCATCAGTGTGTCAGCCTCGTACCATTATGATATCAACAGCAGAGCGAGTAGGAGGCTTAGGAACGTGTTTCACCGTGTTACATGGCATTTGTTGAAGGAGACCTGTGTTCAGCAGTGGACTTGTGAAGGGCTATGACGATGATTACTAAATGTTTCATTTTGTGTGCAAGTTTATGTTGGGGCAAAAACTTTCCTATGTAAAGCTTATGTTATCAATTTAAATTGAAACGTAAATATTATTGTTTCATAGATTATATTGCACATTTAATTTAAACTATATTTTGGTAATCTTACATTTGCAACATACGAGTACAATACTTGCAGTTAGTTATATTTTGCAGCATAATAACACAAAATAAGAACGGCACTATCTTTTGATTTAAAAGCACGTTAAAAAAAGGGACTCAATTTCACCTTATTTTTTGTTAAAATAATATTTACCACAAGATGCGTTGACTGGCATAGAATGCAAATTAGCAGTACGACCGCCCAAAGTAACCTTATTAAAGAGAATGCAATGATGGAAAGTAAATAAATGTTCAAATGAAATAATGAATAAATTAGATGACTTTATGCTCACGTTAATATTACAGAGACTTTTTTTTATAGAAGAGTGGGTAAAAGAGCATGCGGCTCACCTTAGTTTGGTAAATGACTATCGGCGCCTATGAACAACTGAAACGCCATGGGAATTGCAGATGCATTGCCGACCTTTTAGAAAGGAGTAAACTTTTTTTTTCTTGAAGGTCCCTTAGTCGTATCGGTCCGGAAAAGTCACCGGTGGTAAACAATTCTATTATATGGTAACTTTTTTCTCAATTAAAGTAAGTTGTTTCAGGAACGGGCAGTGCACCAACTGATTCAAGATTTCCAAATTGTCTTGTTTTTACAAACTATCTTCAAACAAAGCTCTTGGCTTTAAATTTCTAGTTTATTGTCGCTATTTGTTTACTTGCTCAGATTTTTACTTTAAACGTATTATAAATTATTATTCTATGATAAAAACTTATTGGTCCTGATTTCATTTTTACTCCTAATGTCTTCGCACAACAACTGACCTGGATGATGAAGGAGAAAAGATAAAAAAGATAACTGACTAATTAATTGGCTGGCCTGTTCGTCTAGTGGTTAGTGACCCTGACTGCTATGCCGAAGGTCGTGGGTTCGATTCCCACCCAGGACAAATGTTTGTGTGATGAGCACGATCATTTGTTCTGTGCCTGGGTATAATTTATCTATAATATTTATGTATTTAGAAATATATAAGTATGTTTATCAGTTGTCTAGTACCCTTAACACAAGCTCTGCTTAGCTAGGGACTAGATGGCGTTGTGTGATAGTTGTAGAATATTATATCTTACTGGTACTTGATGTACTTTGTTAATTACAAACTGGTCTTCAGTGACAGACAAACGACATTTGTGGGTGGCAAAACTACCGATTCAATATTTCGAATCCTATTTAGGCTCGGCTTCGTTTTATTATCAGAAGAAGGATATCGATACCCGTCTTTAGTTGTAATGGAATTATTCCATTCTCACCGCCTTTTTATGTGGTTCTCTTCGTAGGTCTCTGAAAGATTTCGAAGAAAAAGTCTTCTGTAACCCTGTGAAATTGGTTTACCTCAGTAACTCCAATGTTCTATTTCACTAGTGAAGTTACCGTCAGGTTTTTAAGAAGCCCGCTCTGACTAGCTTTAGCTTTCGATAGCATTTTGGGCGGTCTTGCATCACAAGGCAAATTACTAAAAATTCTACTTCCTCACATAGCTTCCTTCACGATGCTTTCTCAGGTTTCCTAACTTATTTATTATATTCGGTTAGGTCTGCACTATAAATATATCACTCTTTAATTGTGGCCCTATTGAAAAGATTTTTTGTCTTTTCACTAAGTTGCTTCAGCTTAGTGTTCCACCAGGTAACTTTTTGTGTAGACGCTATGGTTTTGACAAGACGACTTCACTCAAAGTCTTCACGGATAACTACGGTTACAGTCTCTGTCCCTTTTATTCTACTATTCTAGACCTTCAGTCGTTTTGATTGTTTTAGAAAACGTTTTCAAATTCCTACTTAGCCTGTGTAGACATCCCAGAAGATTGCTTTTGGATTCCCAAAAGCAACAGTTTCATAGGTTGATAATTCTCTTATTACATACTTAGTGCGTTTGTGATCTGGTATTAAGTTTTCTCTACTAACATGCTAATTAGTTAATTGCCTGGATTTGTTATTAGTAGCAAAGGTTCTATAACACGACTTCCTGGCACGCATTGCAAATTTCGATGTACACCCAAAGTTTAGGCTGACCAGACGATTGGAGATGAGAGAATCATAAATTAACTCACCCCCTTCACTGATGGTAGTGCTTCCCCAGACTGTGTGGTGAGCATTAGCATCACATCCACCACAAGTTTAGCGTTGTGTTTTCGGGCATATTTCACCATTCGCTCCAACTCGATGCAGGATGTGAGTTCTCTACGGAAAAACAATCCGAGCAAATGATTAGTCTGGCCTCTGTGCAACCCTTGAAATTTATGAAGGTTGTTAGCAGGTCGTCGTTGCAATACTCTAGAATGCTAAAAAGTTCAATGTTTTTATTTTAATTTGAACAAGTGCTGGGTCTACTGCCTTTTGTAGTAACTAAAATCTTACCAGCAGCCGACAATTCCAGAACCTGACCGTCAGCAACTTAACGCTCTTACATGAGGACGAGGTCGATGTTGCTCCCTGCAAATATCCACCATGGCAGAAGCAGCTGCTGTATGGTAAAGATTTACCTAGCGTGCCCTCGTTCTACCTTTTAGGTTAACCAAGTAGGGGTCGTTTTCACCTAATCTTCACGAAGACGTCCTTTACTGGGACTCTTGATCCCCACCACAACTTTTCCTCTGTAATTCCCACCTCTCTTGCCCGAACTCTGGTTGACATCAGGCCGTCGATCCCAGGCGATGTCAGAGCCTTGAGTCTCCTTCATACTCACTGACTAAATGGTTGGGGGCATTGGAACTGGGGCAGTTTAGGGCTCCATTATCGCGTCCGAACAGCCCGTTCTTAAAAGTTATCATTTTAAAACTAAGGAAGTTCTGCTGCATACCGCCCGGATAGCCTCCGTCAAAGGCTTGTTCAGAGAAAAGGTTTTAGGAACCCATTCTCCTCTTTTCCTCTGTATGAAGTCCTTCGTTTTATGCCTTCAACAGCACAGCCACCTCTTCTGAAGCTTTGCTGTACATTCAAGTATTATTGACAGCTCTGCCCCCAGCCAGGGTTTCAGTATTTCGGCTTCACGCACAACATACAGTCCCGGCTTGCCTTACTTCAACCTGGCGTCTGGGTGAAACTCGAAAATTGTGGTCCCGCTCCTGACTACGCCCCACAGACTGTCTTAGCGATAGCCCGATGGACCAGCCGCATCTACTTTACGCTCATATGATTCATATTACAAATTTCTACGAGCCAGCAACGGCACTGATTCTGAGCTGCTTCTCTCCCGTTGCCAGTTTCAGAGCTTTCCTAGGCTGGTTTTTAAGAGACTCGTCCTCATACCAACTGCGTATTTTCGCCCTCGGAAATGTGATAGAACAAAAGGGGCCTAAACAGGTAAATTACCTTATAGTGCCGGTGTAAGAATATCCACTACCCGATATCGTCACATGAGTGACACACGACTACAGCCACACTAAATTCTTGTGCTGTCAGCCTGTCAAATTTATTGAATTTTAGAGAAAGTTTCTCTCATATATTAAAGCCGCGTGTTTATTAAATAATTATTTCCATTTTCGATGAGACAGAAAACGAGCTCACGGTTCATCAGATAACAAATGAACACCTCTACCCATTACATAACATAACATAAAACACTCACGCCTGTCACCCAGAGGGGTAGGCAGAGACTACAGATTTCCATTTGGCACGATCCTGACACACCTCTCTCGCCTCCTTGACATCCATACACCTACGCATACATGCTCGTCGGTTAAGGGTACTCCTAATTTGGCCCGTTTCCAATAAATCGCCAATTTGGTCGATAAATTTTCGCCTAGGACGTCCCTTTTCGACTCTGCCATTCACTTCTGCAACATAAATTTTCTTTGTCACTCTTACCTCATTCATTCCTTTCTTAATCCTGGTCACAACATCATCTTGGAAACCACACTCTTCTCTTATTACACAATTTCTTACCCTGTCATTAAGATTCAGCCTCCAACAAAGCCAACCTTACTCTCGTGCTTCTTCTGCCACACCCAACTTTCACTACCATACGTTAAAGTAGGGACCAACACAGCATTGTGAATTGCCATACGTGCCTTTTTCGACACATTTTGACTCCTCACAATAGAGTGCAAGGCCCCATTTACTCTATTTCCCGCATTCACTCGTCGTTCTATATCCTTATCATATCTACCATCCCTGCTAAATACGCAGCCCAAATATACAAACTCATCTACTTGCTCGATCAACTCCCCTTCTATTCTTATTTCACAAATCGTTTTACTTTCTTCTCTTTCAAAAACCATAACCTTCATCTTACTTGCGTTCACTTTCATACCCCTTTCTTTTAATGATCCGTTCATTAATGTAACCATCATTTGCAACTCGGCCGCCGACGACGCAAGAATGACTTGATCATCGGCGTACAAAAGGCATTTGACGGTTAACTCACCCATTCTTAATCCGCATTCTTCAACTTTCAAATTATTCTACTCTCTACACTTCCCATTAATGTTTGAAAAACCAGTGATATTACAGGTACGTTGTTGACCTTTAGCAAAAAGAAGTTCTTTTATTGAATTTTCCTTAGAAATGTCGGTCCGGGAAACAACTGGCGACAATATGCAAATAACGAAGAAGTTGATCGTTTTTTTGTGGTAAAATTATCTGGCAAATGATGAAATAACAAAACGAATTATAAAACTGAAACTAAAATTTCACCTAATGAGAGCAATATAAACTATAAATTATTATAATATAAGATAAAATCTTACGAACGCAAAAAAATTATTTCAACCCTATCTAAGCAAAAATTAACAATAAATCCTTATTCACTTCATTTCTTGTTTAGCTCCCTTCGTTTAAAATTAGTACCTAATATAATTCATGATTAAATCTTGTTACGCGGTGATTATAATCAAAGCAGGTAGAGATAAAGTGAATTGCAAGCCCAGAACCTCATTTTCAGCTGCTAGCTGCTCTTTCGTATTATCAATTCCGACGGTATTTATGCATAAACTTTGGTGGTCTTACCGCTTACCCTGTTTAAAGAGAGACGCATGTTTCTCCGCTACTGTATATTTATACTAAATGAAACTACTTCTGATGACTGGTTTTTATTTTTTGCCTTATTTTTACTTTATATTGAAAACCATTTCGTGATGTACGCGTAGGCCGTGAGACATTGCTGACAAAGCTTATTTAACTAAATTTAAATACTAGTGAATAGTTTACCTAAAAAACAAACAACGCCCTGTGAGATAACGTATATATAAATGGATAGCATAAAGCTAAGATTTAATTAATTCCTATTTACTATGCTTGTGCTTACTTATTTTCTTAATCAAACAAATATAGAAGGACAAAACATTTAAAAGTGAACTCAGAAGGTTGATGTATAAACATGTACGAGTACAACAGGTTTGCCATGTAGTGGTTACGTAAAAAAGTCCGTGACACCCTTTTATCCCGTGTTGTGTTTTATAAGTGATTGTGGAATGTACCAGAAAGTTCTGTTGTCTGAAATTTCTTTTGACCAAATTTTGTTTAAATTTCGAACTTAAAATTAAATCACTTATCCTCGTCCTATAATATTTTTTGTGATTTTATTTTCTTGGATATAATCTTTTTCGAAGCAATTTGTGAAGGAAATTCTATACTATAAACATTATATTTTATTTTATTATACTTCCAGACAGTATATAACACTTGTTTGTCCGACATGTAAACTTGAGGTTTTATAAACGGCCTGAAATGCAATTCGCAAATGCACAATTTTTGGTACGCATGATAATTTGTTTTAGAATATATTTTATTTACTTTATCAAATGACAGGCCTGTTGGTCTAGTGGTTAGTGACCCTGACTGCTATGCCGCAGGTCGTGGGTTCGATTCCCACCCAGGACAAATGTTTGTGTGATGAGCACGATCATCTGTTCTGTGTCTGGGTGTAATTTATCTATAATATTTATGTATTTAGAAATATATAAGTATGTTTATCAGTTGTCTAGTACCCATAACACAAGCTCTGCTTAACTTGGGACTAGATGGCGTTGTGTGATAGTTGTGGAATATTATTATTATTATTATTATTATTATTTGTTTATTGCTCGAGATAAACCCGGTATTTTCCAAGCCCCCGCCCATGAAACTTAGGGAGAGGTAGGCTCAGGTTCATAACTAACTAATATAGAATTACCTAAAACTTTGGACAATATTGTTACCGAATGAATTGCTGCTTGCTTCTGTATAACGTTTATGTTGATATGGGAGTCTAGCTTATTGCAATATTTATGCAGGCTTTTAGCGATCATTCCTGTGGCCCCAACCACTATAGGTATAACTTCAGTAGGTGTTTTCCAAAGCCTGGTTATTTCAGTTCTTTATTTTTGGGGTATCTATATAGTTTTCTCATCTGGTTGGGTCCCATAAATATATAATTATAAATGAAAATGAAAAGATAAATATACATAAATATCAATAACATAAAATAAATATAAAAATACATAAATAAATAAAAGCCCAACCAGATGGACGCCCTCGGCAGGGGAGACCAAACGGCCGAGGGTTAGGGGGAAAGGGAAAGAAACCGGCGGACGATGCGGGCGGTATCGAGGAGCACCGCCTTCTGCATTTGAGCCTGGAGCGGTCCGCCACGTAGTCCCAGTCGCCTCAGATGACCCGAGAGGCTGGCTGGGATTAGCCCGTTTGCAGAGACGACTACAGGAATAATTTCGGTCGGCAGACCACCCCACATGTCGGTCACCTCGTGAGCCAGGTCCAGATATTTTGTTTGCTTGTCTGTTTCGGCTTTCACGAGGTTCTCGTCATACGGAATGGTAATGTCGACCAAAAATATCCTTGACTGTGCCCGGTCCATCAGCACAATATCAGGCTTATTCGCAAGAATAGTCCTGTCTGTGATGATGGCCCGGTCCCAATAGAGCCTGGCGCGATCATTTTCGAGCACGGCTTCCGGCAAGTACTTGTAATACGGCAATTTCCGATCCACGAGACCGTATTTCAGAGCGAGCTCCTGGTGAAGAATTCTGGCTACTAGGTTGTGCCTGTGCAAGTACTCAGAGTTAGAAAGCGCCGAACAACCGGAGATGACATGCCTAAGTGACTCACCGGGATGGCGACAAGCTCGACAGATGTCGACGGTGCCATCCTTTAGGATGTATCTCCGATAGTTGTTGGTCTTAATAACCTGATCCTGTATTGCACAGACAAAACCCTCGGTTTCCCCGAAGAGATCACCAAAGCGTAGCCAGTGGAGGGAGGCTGCTGTGTCTACGAAAGGCTCATTTAGAGCCTTGTAGAACCTCCCGTGGAGCTCCTTCTCCTTCCATACGGTCTCCCGGTCGGAAATGCTCTGCACTGCCGGGTTTTGCCATTGCTCGTTGGCTAAGGATAGAGGGGTAAGTCCTTTATCACAAGAAATGACGTCATTATAGATTGGATCATCCGATCTCATCAGGAAGTAATCACGGAGGCTGCACACTTCGCGATTATGCATGGTGAGCGCGCTCAAGAAGCCACGCCCACCATGCTTTCGCGGCAAGTACAGCCTCATTACCGACGATCTCGGATGATGCATCCTATGGGACGTCATTGTAGTGCGGACTTTTCTATCCAGGGCGTTAAGTTCAGTCTGACTCCACCTGAGTATGCCAAAGGTATACATGAGGACAGGCATGACCCAACCGTTATATGCGTGTGTCCTATTCACACCGGACAAAAGGCTGTTAAGCACTTTGGTCAAGCGTGCATAAAACACGTCGCAAACTGACTGTTTCATACCAGCCTCATCGATACCGATGTTCTGTGACATACCCAGGTATCGGTATGTTTCAGCCTCGGAAAGGGTTCTTAAGTTGACGGGCATAGATAAGTCTATGCCCTCAGAGTTAGCAACCCTTCCCCCCTCAACATGGAGGATCGCACATTTATCCGTCCCCAGCTCCATTCTAATAGAATTGCTAAATTCACACGTGATGTTTAGCAATTCCATAAGATGGGAGCGACTGGAGGCGAATAATTTGAGGTCATCCATATAGAAAAGGTGGGTCACTTTTGTACCTCCTTTCCGAAGCTGAAATCCCCTCCCGGAGCCTTCCAGTAAAGTACTGAGAGGGTTCAGGGAGAGGCAAAACCAGATTGGACTCAGACAATCGCCCTGGAAGATACCCCTTCTTATCCTTATGTGGTTCTCCGCAGCCATCATCCGCTCGCCCAGATAGCAAAGGATCGTACTCCACTGCCCCATACACTGCCCGAGGAAGTCTCGAACTGTACAGTCAATCTTGTACAGCTCGAGGACCCTCTTTAGCCATGTATGGGGCACCGAGTCGAATGCTTTTCTGTAGTCTATCCAGGCGGCGGAGAAATTCCGACGGTTGCGTTTCACCACTTTGCCAATGACCGCGTCAATGAGGAGTGGTTCCTTGGTTCCACGACCACCGCCCCGGCATCCATTTTGAGCGCGTGACATCACCTGATTTAGCTCCAGGTGACGAGTGATTCTCGCGCTCAAAATGGATGTCAGTGTCTTATATATGGTGGGTAGACACGTGATGGGGCGGTATTTGCTCGGGTCTGTGGTATCCTGATCTTTAGGAACCAAATGAGTGATCCCAGTAGTGAAGAGGCTCGGGAGCGACTTCTGATCGAGAGCCTCTTGAAACTGTCGGGCGAGCACAGCGTGACACACTACGAACCCCTTCAACCAGTAATGATGCAGCCCGTCAAGCCCCGGACTTTTCCAGTTCGGGGCCCTACGGACCGCCTCAGCCACGTCTTCAGGCGTTATGGTGACGGGGTCCATAGGCGTAACACTTGCACTCTGGCTCGCCACAACTTCCATCCAAGGGCCCTCGCTGTGGTTTACGGGCTCTGACCACAGGCCACGCCAAAATGCGACAGTGGCAGCCTGATCCGGTCCTGGGCCCGCTCCACATACCTCTGGTCGCTCCAATGATTTATAGAGCCTCTTCTGATCACTTTGGAAGAGACGATTCTGGTTGAACCGCCTTGACCTCTCGCTAAATCGTCGAATCCGCTTCCCCCAAGCAGCGATTTTTTGCTTCAGGTCATCTATGCGCTCCGTTAGTTTTTGCGTGATATCCGGCTGGAACAAACTGATATTTGTCCCAGCAAACGCCATCCTAACGGTGCGCATAATCCTCGGTCTAGTATTACCCGACCTGAAGCTTGTCAGTCTGCCGATAAGGGCCCTTGCCTTTGCGATACGGTCCTCAATTCTTTTTCTCCAGGCTGGGATGGCGCTACTTTTTTGAGTAGCACGTCCAGCCACGGGAAGTTTGGCGCCAATAATACGGCATACTGCCAGTGCGGCGCCAAAAAGAATTGAATCCGTCTCGCAAAGGTCCCGGCTGGCTTCCAAATAGGTTACCAGCATTGGGTTAAGAGCCCGCACGACAGCCCGATTTCGCTTGCTAAGGGGTATGCGGGGAAGTCGCGGTCGATTATCGAGAGGCATGCTGCGCGTTTCCAGCATCGACTCTTCCAGTATGCTCCTCATTTTCTCTAGTTCGTGGGAGACTATTCCATCATCGTCTGAATTAGCCACAAATGGAATGTTGACGGCAGCATCCACATATGCAGTTTGTTGCGCATCTAGTGGCGCCGCATTCCCAGCCGCAGCATTTCCATTCGATGAAGGAATAGCCTCACGTCGTAGTCGCTCGAGTTCGGCGTCACCAAATATGTTGGAGCGCAGGATGTACCTAACTCGGTCTGCCAGGTTTTGCTCAGTGACGGATAGAGATGGCTCCAGCTCTGCAAAAAAACGATGCATCCGAGCCCGATACGCCAAACATCCAGTTTCTTCCCCTTTTGCCCTAAAATACGCCCGCAGTGCGTTTTCATTCATCGATTTAGACCAACGCATGCGACGTGCTCCACCAGCGGCGGGTGCCGCTTGCTGAGTCCGAGAAGACCCAGCCAACACCAAGCCTTCTGGTGGGGATGATGGATGCGGGGGGCTGCTAGGTGGTCTTGCAACACCCCGCGCTCGGCTGGCGGCCCGCATGCTGTCACGTCCAGCGCCAGCTCCAGACGCGCCCTGGCGACCTCCAGGCAGCGGCCCTTTGCGCACTATCTTTTTCTCCATCATCCATAATATGGGCGTCCATTAACGGGAGACGCCCAGGCCCGGCACCGTATCGTGGACGGCCATAAGCACAAACGGGCCTTTGCACCCTGAATTCTGCCGAGGCATGGCGCTCACACCTCTCGCAAGGCGCTGACTGACTGCGTTGACGTAGCAGTTTTGTCACTTAACTGTTACGTCAGCGGGCGATGGGGTCGTCAATTCCCTACGCCTTAAGTTCTTTATTATTATTATTATTATTATTATAGTTTTCTCATCTGGTTGGGTTCTATAAATATATAATTATAAATAGAAATGAAAAGATAAATATACATAAATATCAATAACATAAACTAAATATAAAAATACATTTATAAATAAAAGCCCAACCAGATGGAGGCCCTCGGCAGGGGAGACCAAACGGCCGAGGGTTAGGGGGAAAGGGAAAGAAACCGGCGGACGATGCGGGCGGTACCGAGGAGCACCGCCTTCTGCATCTGAGCCTGGAGCGGTCCGCCACGTAGACCCAGCCGCCTCAGATGACCCGAGAGGCTGACTGGGATTAGCCCGTTTGCAGAGACGACTACAGGAATAATTTCGGTCGGCAGACCACCCCACATGTCGGTCACCTCGTGAGCCAGGTCCAGATATTTTGTTTGCTTATCTGTTTCGGCTTTCACGAGGTTTTCGTCACACGGAATGGTAATGTCAACCAAAAATATCCTTGACTGTGCCCGGTCCATCAGCACAATATCAGGCTTATTCGCAAGAATAGTCCTGTCTGTGATGATGGCCCGGTCCCAATAGAGCCTGGCGCGATCATTTTCGAGCACGGCTTGCGGCAAGTACTTGTAATACGGCAATTTCCGATCCACGAGACCGTATTTCAGAGCGAGCTCCTGGTGTAGAATTCTGGCTACTAGGTTGTGCCTGTGCAAGTACTCAGAGTTAGAAAGCGCCGAACAACCGGAGATGACATGCCTAAGTGACTCACCGGGATGGCGACAAGCTCGACAGATGTCGATGGTGCCATCCTTTAGGATGTATCTCCGATAGTTGTTGGTCTTAATAACCTGATCCTGTATTGCACAGACAAAACCCTCGGTTTCCCCGAAGAGGTCACCAAAGCGTAGCCAGTGGAGGGAGGTTACCGTGTCTACGAAATTATTATTATTATTATTATTGTTATTATTATTATTATATAATTTATTTATTTTATTGATGAAACATGCGCTTTACGTCATTTTCAACAGGGAAATCAAAACATTTGTACTCCTTACTAGTGCTGCCTCTGGCGTATCTTTTTTTTAAATCTTCAGAGGAAACAGGCTAATTATAAACAAAATGTGTGTAAAACGGCGAAACAGCGAATTTACACTTGCGATTGCTTTTTGTCCCCGTTTTATTTCTCATAAAGCATCTACGTTATTTTTTTTAAAGAATATTAACAATGCTATAAACATTACTAATATTCTCCTTAACCACTCGTGGTAAGCTTAAATTGCTTGTGTTACGAGTGGCTCACGCCAGTAGTCGAATGGCGGATTCGAACCGACGACCTCTTTGAGTTCGCGGTCCACGCCCTGCCATTGGGCTACTGTCGCTAAAACTGTACTGAATGATATTATGGTTGTAGAACGAGTGGGTCGACTCGACTGGGGTAGGGCCATAATTTCGCTGAATATCATCGTAGAATAGTAGCTTAGTGTTTCTTGATTAATGTGTATCGTATAGAGAATATCGGGGACTCTTTTAATAAAAACGAGGCATTTCATCTTGGTCCTCAGGAGTAACAAAGCATCTGTATTTCGATTCTTAATTGGGGATAAATGAGGATGTCTATGGCATACTGTATCAGGTTATCAGGACTGTTGTGTGTATGGACGTTTGTCAAACTTAATCAGTGAAAAAATGGACAGCGGCTACTTCCAGAAAAAGAACAGCTCAAAATAAAAATAAAAACTGCCGTTGCCAACATACCTTTCAAGCGTGGCATCTGTAGCACAATTGACTACGAGGCAATCTACGGGGAGGTCGGGAAGGAGAATTATTAGTTATAATGGATATGAATGATAAGAAGTAGGACATAGTTTTTTTATATACAATACTAAGAAAAGGAAACCAATATTACTTTATTTTTTTGTATAAAATTGGCGACCTCAAATAATAAATAGGTACACTGGTACATATCGATTTTAAATTTCGCATAATATTCGAATTGATCTCTTTATTTGACCTTTAAAACCGATCCCTTCTTTGTACCTGACAACTCTGTACCCTTGTCAATGAATTTATCCCAAATAAAATTTATCCTTTCACCTAAATCGTACCCAATCTAAGTGATTTACATAAAATCCAATCTTATTTCTTGACAACAATAATAATAAAAAATATTTTCAGTTTCTTAAAATGGCCAAAGCGATTTAAGGAATGCATTAAGGGGCGTTCAATTTACACTCGGTATGGATATGTTAGAAAAAATATAAAATTATAATTTTTTTTTACAATATAGTTTCCCATGACATCAATACATTTACTTGTTCGTGAAAAAAGCTTTTCTATTCCCTTGAAAAAATGTTCTTCACTCGGCGTGAAAGATGCTCATTTACAGTGGACTTGAGCTCACTATCGTCAACACTCTCTATATTCCGGTTTTGATGCGCAGTGAGCATTTGCGACAACCATCTCGAACTGACTTTTGTGAGATGTGAAACTATCACATCACATTTCATTCACATTGTATAATTCATTTCACATTGTATAACTATACAATATGGTGTGTATGGTACCAACAGATATGTTAGTCATTTCTGGTGACATCTCAATTATTATTCTTCTTGATTTCAAAGATCTTCTTATACAAGATTTTCAATGATTTTCACATTTTCTTCTGTAGCTACTGTGATAGACCCACCCGGGCGAGGATCATCTTCGATGCTTTCTCTACCTCTTTTGAATTCTCTTGACCACTTCTGTACGGTTGACATTGAAGGAGCAGAGTTTTTGCAGACGGCCACCATTTTTTCATTAATGTTTTTTATCTTTACTATTTTAATCTAAACTATTTTAATCACCGCACGGTGTTCGATTTTTTCAAGATTAACGAGTCAGTCGTTTTCGTAGGCTATGACTGAAGGTTAACAAAGTAATGAAGTTATCAAAACAAAATATCGTATTTATACCCTCAGGCAGTGTTGTTAGCTACCGATTTTTTAAACTATCATCATTAGCAAATCACCCTAATACCTAGTATACATTTAACGTCCCTCGTATCATCTTCAGTTAGCAAAGTGCACAGATTACAAGTGAGGTTTGCATTTAAAGAAAAATATGGCATGTTCCATCCTATAACCCTTCTTATATACCACCAGTATTACTTTTTAAGAATAACTAAAAATAAGTAGTATATTTTCAGGAATTTCTCACATCAGCGAGTCTTATAACGGTGGTTATTAAAAGTAACCATGTTTTTTGCATCTGTTTATTTTGTCCCAACCAATTTAGGAATAGGCAAAACTCGAACAATTTATCTATTATTTATTTATTTATTTATTCTTTTTTGTACACCACAATACAGAAACATCAATATAGTTAAAACTAATTAAAGTATGTACAATAGGCGGTCTTATCACTGAAAGTGATTTCTTCCAGACAACCTTTGCGTAGAGGAATGATGCAAACAAAAGTTACAAATAGAGGGGGGCATACAAAATAATAATAAAAAAATACAATAATACATACAAATAAAAGTAAGTGTAAGTTATATATAAAATATCATATAATAGATTAAATGAAAAGAGTAAGAGAAAGCTAAAGTAATTTATCTAATAGCGTTCTGAATAATACGATTTAACAAGAATTTTGAAAGGGTGAAGAGATTTAGCACGACGAATATGGAGAGGTAAGGAGTTCCACAATCGCACAGCGGTTACGGTGAAGGATTTCTTGAAAAAGGAAGAAGAGTGCAAAGGTGTAGAGAGAGAAAGATTGATGGAGGATCGAAGGAACCGATTATGGGTAAGAGAAAGATACTGGAAACGGTTTTTTAAAAAAAGAGGAGTAGAAGGATTAAACAGCACACTATACAACGCGGAGAGAATGTGAGTATTCCTGCGAAGGCGGATCGGGAGCCATTTGAGCTGTTTGTGAAATTCGGAGATATGATCATATTTACGAAGCCCAAATATAAATCTAATGCATAAATTTTGAATGCGCTTAAGCTTATTAAGCTACTCCTCGGTAATGTCAAGATAGCAAATATCAGCATAGTCAAGGATAGGCAGAAGAAGAGACTGGGCGAACGTAACTTTAGTTGCTGTGGGAAGGAAATTACGTAATCTACGTAAAGAGCTTAACGCAGCAAACATTTTTCTACTGACCTCATTAACCTGTGAGGTCCAAGACATACAGGAGTCAAGATACAACCCCAGGTTTTTAACCTTGTTACTATAAGGGATTAGAGTGCAGTCTAGTATAATAGGGGGTAGGGAAGACCAGTCAATTTTACCAATTAATCTAGAACTACCGATGACAATGACCTGAGTTTTCTTAGGATTAATCGTTAAACCATAACATTTACTCCAATTCGAAATACAAGTCAGATCAGCGTTAATAGTGTCAACTGCTTTAGATAGATCTTCAAGAGAGGACTGAGTATAGATTTGTAGATCATCAGCATACAAGTGGTAGGACGAGGACAAATTATGACTTATAGAGTTAATGATAATTGCAAAAAGGAGAGGAGACAACACGCCACCTTGTGGTACACCAGCAGCTGTAGTAATCCAGGTGGAAAAAACCTCTTGCACCAAACAAGTAACTTCGAAACCAGTCAACTACAGTTGGAGATATGTTGAGAGAGCGTAGGATGCTTAACAAGATATCAAAATCTACAGTATTAAATGCGTTACTAAAATCAAGCATCGTGAGAATAGTAAGCTTTTTCTTTCTCCATACCGTACCGAACATCATCAGTGATTTGTAAAAGTGCAGTAGTCGTACTATGGCCAGGACGGAAATCGGATTGCAAGGGATTTAAAAGATTGTGTTTTAAAAGATAGGTACTTAATTGATTGTGCACAAGACGTTCTAGAACTTTGAACTTTGAAAAGAAAGGCAAAATAGAGATAGGTCTATAATCGGAAAAACTAGAAGGATTTGAATTTTTCGGAAGAGGAACTACAAATGCGTCTTTCCAAGCTGAAGGGAGAAAGCAGAATTCAGTGATTTATTCAGGATAGACGTGATTATAGGTAAAAGAAGATCAATGAGAGGGATGACCATTTTCCGACTAATGCAGTCACTACCAATCGAATTTGAATGGATGGACATTATGGCTCTCTTAACATTACAACTGTTAAATTGGCTAAAATTAAAAGCAGGGGTGTCCGGAGTGGGAGCTTTTGAAAGAGAATCTAAAGTATTATCTTTTGCTTTATCGTTAATGCAAGACGAAGATGAGAAATGCAAATTAAGTAGATTGAGATCAAGGTTATGATGTGTGAGATTTTGTCGTAATTTCCCAACTCCTAAGGATTTAAGAAATTTCCAGACCCTAGCAGGATCAGGATCTTGTACTGATTCATGTATATGGCGTCGTTGTGCTTTTCTACACAGATTGTTGCAACGATTCCGTACTAATCTATACTTCTCTCTATTCAAATCGCTAGGGACTGACTTGTATTTAGCTTTGGCATAATTTTTAATGTGGATGATTCCTTTATATCATCGGTCAGCCAAGGAGAGGGAGGATGCTTTACACGCACTGGACGAACAGGAGCATGAACGTCGTAAAGCTGAATTAACAAAGAGTTGAACAAAGCAACCTGTTCATCAACAGTAGACGCATTGACGACTACACTTCAATCAATCTTTACAGCGTCATTTAAAAGCTGCTCCAAATCCAAGTCACTAAAGTTAGGCTGAAGTAGTATCCTTGACTTAGCTTTAGGGGGACGGATTTTGTACGACAAGTATAAAAGGTCGTGATAGGAAAAAGAATCAGCAGCATGTTGCCCAAATTTAGGAACATGGTCGGGTAACAAACATTATGTCGAGAAGAGAAGGGGCACAGTTCGGGAAAAAGTGTGTGGCAGAAGTAGGAAGAAGTATTAAACTTGCTGCTTCAATAATAGATTTAAGTTTTATTGATCTAGCGTTGTTTTTTAAAAGACAGGTATTAAAATCACCCATAATAATACTGTGACAATAGATAGGTGTAAGATTGTCAAGAATATTTTCCAACGTGGTGAAGTAGTCGACAGTGAGAGAGGGACTGTAAAAAACTCCAAGAAGTAATTTTGTATGACCGAGAAGAACTTCGATAAAGAGAAATTCAGCTTCGTTTCCAGTCTGCGAACCATTTGAAACTTGAATTACTGAAAAAGGTATATGTGAGCGCAGATAAATAGCAACACCACCACCGCCCCGATCTGTACGGTCGTTACAAATCAAATGAAAACCTGGAATCGAGTAGGAAGTTGATGGAAGACATGGTTTTAACCACGACTCCGAAACAAGGATAGCGTGTATGTTTTTGCTATTAAAACTTAACAACATGTCGGGGTAATGAGCAGGAATACTTTGAGCATTTATGTGAATAGCGTTAAAGAACAATATTCGTATTATAACAAAAACTCTAATAATAACTATTTTCTTCATCAGCCCATAGAAATGGGCCTTTCACATTAAAGGGAGGGACTGTCTTAATCGACTCGCTTTGCAGGCAAATTTGTGATCGATGTGTACCAAAGGTATAACAATCTTGACGCTCTTTATCGTTGAAAATCTATATATTTTATGTGTGGAAGGACCACAATCTTACAAGGCACCAACGTAAAATAGCGGCATAAAGTGTTTAGTATGGAAAGTGTAGAGCACCGAAGACCCTTATTAATGGAAACGAGGCATACCATTTTAGTCTTCAGGTTGACGACGCATCTGCATTTTGATTCTTAATCAAAGACACATGTGGATGTTTACGGGCCACAGCACCCACTTATCATCAGATGGACTGTGTGCTCGTTTATTTGACCCTTATTCTTTAAAATAAAATATATAAGTTTTTTTTAAATATTAATAGCATTTATATGCTATGCTAATTTATATATATTTATATGCATGCTGATAAACGTATGAAAATAATTGTCTCGAAATTAAGGTTAATATTATAAAGTAATTTATAAAGTATTGTGCGAAGAATCTCCGGGAGAAAAACCGGCGACGAGGTTCACCACCCATCACGTTCTGTCTCCCGGAGGGGCGAAAAGTGGATTGCGGAAACCCGTCTGGCTAAGCTGAATGTATGTGGAGGAATGAATGATAAGATGGATGAAGTATGCGAAATGATGAATGACAGAGGAATAAATGTGTTATGTGTGAATGAGACGAAACGAAAGTTAAAGGATGCCACTGCACATGGCACGTATACCGCGTATTGGTCTGGTGTGGGCGAGACCGAACGAGCATGCCAGGGAGTCGGTTTCATCCTTTCAGAAAGAATGGGACGATGTGTGAAAGAGTATGAATTTGTAAGCCCGATACTGCTATGGATACGAATGAAAGTGGGCTTAAAGAAGCTGTTCCTGCTAGGGGTGTACGCCCCAGACATGTCTAAGCCCACTTACATCCGAGAGCAGTTTTGGGACATGGTAAGGATGGTGTTGACAAAAAGTAAGGAAAATGAAAATATTATTATGTTAGGAGACTTTAATGGAAGGGTTGGGGTGAAGAGGTCTGGTTATGAAAGGATATTGGGAACGTTTGGTGATGAAAGTATAAATGAGAATGGTGAATACCTCCTCACCGTATGTGCGGAAAAGAATCTTTTTGTGTCGAATACTTTTTTTCGTCATAAGAAGATTCACATGTATACATGGGAAAGAGGTGATGATAGAAGCATGATAGATTTCGTAATTGTGGATGAAAGAATGAGGAGCGCAGTCGTAGATACAAGGGTTTACCGGGGGTCCAACGTAGGGACGGATCATTACTTGGTCTTATGTCGAATTAATGGTCTTTTCAAGCGTTGGCGGCATCGGACATCTGTATCTACCACTGCGTTACAGCGTATAAGAATAGAGAAGTTACAAGATGAAGATGTGATAGAGAAGTATAAATGTAGACTGAGAGAAAATATTAGATGTTTGAATGAGTTGTGTATGAATGATTTAGACTTGAATACTGTGTGGGATAATATTAAGAAAGATTTGGTGGATACCGCCACCGAAGTATGTGGTGTAAGTAAGAGAACAAATGAAAGGAAAAGTAATACGTTATGGTGGGATGATGAGGTACGGGTGGAAGTTGAATCAAAGAAGAAAGCATGGTTAGATTTACTAGCAACCAAAGCTGGTAATTCTTCTGGTATGAATGATGAGATTGAAAGAAAAAAGGCAGAATTTAGACGTCTAAATAAGAGAGTAAAAGAAGTTGTTGAAAGGAAAAAGAAAGAAAGAATGGATAAGAATGATAGAAGGATATCTGATAATTTCCAGGCTAACATAAAAATGTTCTGGAAACTCGTAAGAACTGCCAGGGGAAATACAAAACAACCTATAATAAATGCTATAAGAGACGAGAATGGATGTATTCTGAATGATGAAGTTTCGAATTTAAACAGATGGAAGGAATACTTTGAAAGCGTGTTTATGAGTGAAGAGTCGTATGAATTAAATGAACTAGAAATTCCAAAAGAAGTGGAAAGGGGTATGAAGATAAGTGTAGATGAAATAATGAAAGCAATGAAAAGCATGAAAGCAGGTAAGGCAGCTGGATATGATAGAGTATCACTCGAGATGCTAAGGGCTGGAGAGGGAGTGGTGGCAGGCCTGCTTTACACCTTGTTTAATTTATGTTGGGAATTAAAACGGGTACCGGATGACTGGTGTAAAGCAGTTATAGTACCAATATATAAAGGAAAAGGGTCACAGCAGGACTGCAAAAACTACCGCGGTATCAGCTTACTTAGTATTGTGGGTAAACTGTATGCTAAGGTGTTAATTGAAAGAGTTATGAAAGAAACTGATGGACAAATTTGGGATGTGCAAGCGGGTTTTAGAAAGGGAATGGGGTGTAAAGATCAAGTCTTTTTTTGGCTTTTGGCCAAAAACAAGAAGTTTTTGGCCAAAAACCAGAAAGTTTTTTGTGCGTTCATGGACTTGGAAAAGGCTTATGACAGAGTGGTCAGGAATGTGTTATGGCAAACACTGAACTCATATGGGTTGAGCGCTGGTTTGATACAGGCATTAAGGTCTCTTTATAGGGACTCTAGTGCTTGTGTCAGGATCAATGGGGTCTACTCGGACTGGTTTGGCATCCAAAAAGGTGTCAGACAGGGCTGTGTAGCTTCCCCTTGGCTGTTCAACCTATTTATGGACCGGTGTTTGCAAACTTTGAAAGATGAAGAATGTGGGTTAAGAATGGGCGAGTTAACCGTCAAATGCCTTTTGTATGCCGATGATCTAGTCATACTTGCATCATCGGCGGCAGAGTTGCAAATGATGGTTACATTAATGAACTGGGAATTAAAAGAAAGGAGAATGAAAGTGAACGCAACTAAGACGAAAGTGATGGTTTTTGAAAGAGAAGAAAGCAAAACGGTATGTGAAATAAGAATAGAAGGAGAGTTAATTGAGCAAGTGGATGAGTTTGTGTATTTAGGATGTGTATTTAGCAGGGATGGTAGATATGATAGGGAAATAGAACGACGAGTATATGCAGGGAATAGAGTGAATGGGGCACTACACTCTATTATGAAGAACCAGAATGTGTCAAAACAGGCACGTATGGTAATTCATAATGCTGTGTTAGTCCCTACTTTAATGTATGGTAGTGAAAGCTGGGTATGGCAGAAGAAGCACGAAAGTAGAATAAATGCTGTAGAAATGCGGTCTTTAAGGAATATGCTAGGGTTTAATCTGAATGACAGGGTGAGAAATTGCGTGATAAGAGATAAATGTGGTATGCAAGATGATGTTGTGACCAGGATTAAGAAAGGAATGCTTCGGTGGTTTGGTCACGTAGAAAGAATGAATGAGGAAAGAGTGACAAAGCACAAATTTATATGGCAGATGTGAATGGCCGAGTCGGGAAGGGACGCCCTAGAAAAAAGTTTATCGACCAAATTGGCGATATTTTGAAAATGGGCCACGTTAGAAGTACCCTTAACCGACGAGCATGTATGCGTAGATATATGGATGTAAAGGAGGCGAAAGAGGTATGTCAGGATCGTGCCAAATGGAAGTCTGTAGTCTCTGCCTACCCCTCTGGGTGACAGGCGTGAGTGTTTATATATATATATATATATATATATATATATATATATATATATGTATATATATATATATATATATATATATATATATATATATATATATATATATATATATATATATATATATATATATATATATATATATATATATATATTATTATAAAGTATATTGTAATATCGTTACTTTTAAAGATGGTCTAAGAAGAAAATAAAATTTCTCTTTTAAATGTTGTTACCTAGTGCTATAGTATAAGGAAACATTGATTTTTATACAAAATGTTGGAGGGAAATTGCGCGTATAACGGTACGCCTACGACGTTATCGCGGCAACAAATATTGATGAACGTAACAACTTTTATTATTCAATAATGAGCATTTGATAAACATATTGATAATATTTTATGTGGTGAAGCAATGCTGCAGCTTTATAATGGTTGTAGCACGATCTGGGTCGGCTTAACAGAAGAAGGACTGTGATCTCACAGAATATGATCATGAGATTGCCGCTGTATTTCGTACGGTAGGTATAGAGAACACGAGACCCCTTTTACGGGTAGCGAGGCATGTCATCATAATCCTTATTTTTTACGTGGTAGAGCTCCACTGCAGCTACATTATGGTTGTAGCACGAATGGGTCGGCTCAACCGGGGAAGGACCACGCCTTCACAGAATACCAGCTTAAATTAGCAGCTTGATACAGCTGTGTTTCGTATAGTGAGTGTAGATCCGGAGACCCTTTTTTACTGGAAACGAGGCATTCCACCTTAGTCCTCAGGGGTGACAACTTATTTGCGTATTGATTCTTAATCGAGGATAGATGTTGATGTCTATGGGCTAGAGCAACCACTTACCATCAGGTGGACTGTGTGCTCGTTGGTCACCCTTATTCTATCAAAAAAATCCTCAGAAGTGACAACAAATCCGTGTTTTGATTCTAAATCGAGGATATATGTAGAATTCTATGGACCACAGCATCCACCTAATATCATATGGATTGATTGCTCGTTTGTCACTCCCACTCCATAAAAATACATAGTACGGATATTGCCCCACACACAAATTTTGTGGTAAATATTTAAAAATATAGAGTTTAATCTCTTGTGTATATATTATTTTATTACTATCAAAAGCATCAATATTTTTTCTTTTTTCTTTTGCGTCTTATAAATAAAGCATATGTTTCGTTTATGAGAAAAGGTAAAAAATAAGTCCTAAATATACAGTCCACTGCTGGACATATACCATAGCACATATTGTTGGTTGAGTCTGTAATGAGTTTTGTCAATACACCGTGTAGTGGCGGTAAAAGAATACCCAGTACCTTCTGTAGCTCTGGTGGGGCCGCACCGCTAATGCGGGGGCAGGTAGGCGACAAAAAACAAGATTGTGTGTGCCATTCGCGGTGGTGCCATTGACCAGTAAAGACGGCTGACTTATGTAGGTAGGACAACGTAGAGTACGAAAGCGTTGTGGCGGCTCTATCGATACGCAGCGAAAGTTGAACACTATAGAACTATATCATAATATATAATCGACATGCGTGCTCAACACATTACCTGCTTTATTTGGAAATAGCTAACACATAGTTGATGTGAACTTTGATTCCGCTCATATTTTTCATAAAAAAGTTATCGCTAGTACTTAATTTTGTGCTACCAGCTTATGTATTCTATTACCATATGTATAAACTACGTTCTTTTAACACAGTTAACTGTATTTAACTTTTATTAAACCTAATTAAGTCATTGTTATATTGTATGATGTGTAGTAGAAACAGAGATTAGTACCCCTAGCTTAAAAAACTACTCTGATATTTAAAATGTAAGTAAGTAGTGTAAGTTGACTGTTAGTAAGCCATAATATGAATAAAATAAAATAAAATAATCTGCGCCTTACCTATGTGAGGCGTAATGGGTTAGCATTACCCTTTAAACATACTATAATTAAAGAGCAAAATGTATTACACAAATGCATCATACATATTTAACAACAAACATATTTTATGTATTACTGAACACTGGTTGAAAGATTACAACTCCACATTAAAATACATTAATCGTCAGATAGTCAGTTCTTTCAAAAGAGATACAAAATTACGTGGTGGCTCCTTAATATTAGCTTATAAATCCACACTGTAGAATTGGCATGTGTTGAACTTGAGCACCTCATTGTTGTCAGTCCTTACATTTCCCCATGTTCAAGTTTGATACTTTGAAAAAAATATAGAAGAAGTTTTGGTTAAGCTTTATAAACAGAATTAATCTCTTGTGATGTGCGCAGACTTTAATATCAATCTCTTGGAAGCTTCTTACATCAGTCTTAAATTTTGCTCATTGTTGAAATCGTATATTCTTAGTAATTTATTCTTCGAGGCTACACGTTTGCAGAGTACATTGCAGAGTGTAGTGCAGCTTGTCAGATAATATTTTTACTTTTGTTTTTAAGTATTAATAATTAAAGAACGAAGTTGAGATTACTGTGGACAACTAGTTTCATTACCGTATATGCACAAAGACAGGAAATTGAGGAAATTGTGTTTTTTTCTGACTAATGCAAAAGGCCTGAAGATATTTAGAAGTAATATGATAAAAAACCTTCATCGCTTTCTTACAAAAACAATCCATACTGTTTATATGGAGGATTATTCGTCCATATAATCAATGAATTAAATAAAACATTTACTTCTAAAACATTTTCTATTAACAGTCGCAAGGCATTTAATCGTCCGGTCCACATGAGTGAGTGAGTGAGCCCGGTCAGTCAGTCCGATCAGGTACCTTGCCGCATACGGTTACCTGCGACCCAACCGTGAAGTACTGTTAATCGGATGAGCTCATGCGCTCCCAGTCCGTTTATTCAAGAAAGAAGAACGAAGACAAAGACTTTTACCTGCTCGCGGAAGTACTTCAGTGTTGTTGTGCGCCTTTACGGCCGCCAGGTGCATCGGGCCGCCAGCCCATTGTTCTTTTGTGTAGTGCTAGTTTAGTGCCCCACGTTCTGCCGATTTTCAGTAATCAGTAAGTAGTTTATTGCACACCCACTGCCTCAGAGGCAGCAATTCTATTGTTTAAATTCTGTGTTCGCTTGTCGCATTAGGCGACAGCTAGGAACACACACTAACGTACCAACGCGCTAGTTGTATAAGTGTTTGTTTAGGGTTAGGCACACACTTGCGCCCTCCTTTCTGCCAAGGAGGGTCGCGTTCGTATACGGCTTAGAGATCTCTAGTCAGATCGTTAAGCCATTTCCTAAAAGGCGGTGTTTAGTGGGTAAAAGTCTCCACATAACCACGCAGCCGGCTGCGTGGTATGCTATGAGCATTCACCGCCTCCCTCCCCCGCTTTCCGGAGGGTTGCCCATAATTGCTTCGGGCGCAAAAAAAAAAAAAAAAAACAGGCACACACCTCCCCCACTGAAAGGTGGGGGGGCTTGATACACAATTACACAAGTATTTTAATCACTAACAAGATGGCGGCTATCACTATAGCCGAACTCACTGACTTCTTTAGTCAAGTGTGCCCCGACGCTTGGGCTGCTTTCCTAGCCCAGCGCAACATAGGCGCTGCTGAACGTCCCGTACTTCGCATCGATGACCCTATGTCGCCGAGCACCGGGCCCTCGACCCCTGTATCCATCGACACTGTATACGACGCCGCGTCTCCTGCGCCTTCTGCGCTCTCCACCCGTGGTCCCTCCCCGTTATTATCGGATGCCGAATCAGGCTCCGTGATGGAGACGGATAACCACCGACCCGAAAAACCCGAAGACGAAGGCCTCATCCTAATCTTGGGTAAAAAGCGCAAGCGCGCCGCCGTGAAAAAGGGCGACGAGCCTCACTCGGCCCCTACGTCGCCCAACGCCACTCCGGCTAACAAAGTCACGCCTTCCGCGCGCAACAAGACCGCGAACAAAACCGCGAACCCGACTCTGGCTTTAGTAAGGGAGGAGAAGCCGCTGCCCTCAATAATATTGCAGTATAAATCTCGCTGGAGCAACCTATCCAAGTGGATAAGCTCTAAAAGATCTTCTGCCCCAAAGTCCACAATGGACAGCAGGGCATTGGTATCCACGTCGCAATGACGAACGATTTTTGCGCTTTAACTGCGCATCTTAAAGCTCAAAATCTGAGCATTCACACATACTCCCTCGCGGAGGACCGTAACCTCCGTGTTGTAGTTCGAGGACTCTCTAAGGATCGCTTAAGATGTGCTCGAAACCGAGCACATCTTAAGCGATCGAAAATCGCTAAATTTACCAGTCAAAGAAGTGCACAGGATGCACCACGCGACCGATAAAAAACGGTATCTAGATCTTTGCCTAGTAATTTTGGACCTGTCTCCGGAGGGCAAAGAAATATATAATATCACCCGAATTTGCAACCTCACGGGGATTGCAGTAGAGTCCCCGGGCATCGTTAGCCAATGCCACCGATGCCAATTATACGGCTACTCGGCCAGAAATTGTTTCGCCCGGCCTAGGTGCGTTAAATGCCTGGGCGATCATGGCACACCCGAGTGCCCCCGAACACCCGAATCGGAGGGCCCTCCGAGCTGTGTTCTGTGCGGCAAAGAGGCCCAGCGATCTATCGCGGGTGTACCAAAGCGCCGCGTATGAAGCAGAACGGAGGAACAATCCGACGCGGGCGAGCGGGCAACTCCAGTAGGTCGCACCCACGGAATTCTGCTCCATCAGTCGCACCAACCTTGGTGCCGCAACCCGCGCCGACTCAGGCTAGAGCCAAGCCCGCCCCCGTTAAAGGGACTTCCGGGCAAGGCCCAAGACCTCCGGTGCCTTTAGCACCTATACCCAATGCATGGGTTAAGCCCCCGACGATTTTCAGCGCGGCCGCCTCACGGCCAGTGCCTCCTTGCCAGGCCCGAAAGCCCAAACTCGCCCCTCAGGCACCGTTAAATATCGACACTGACCTTTCGTTAGTGTTCAACTTCGCCAGCAACATAAATGTTGCCGAAGTCACAAACTTAGCCTGCAAACTTCCCGAAGCCAAGTGTATTCAAGATAGGCTCAATGCTACCATTGAGCATATCAATCTTATCCAAGCGATAGGCTCGTTCCAGTGCGCCTAAACCAACTACTTACGTAATCTCAAAATAGAAGTACGACATATAGGTAGAACCAAGCCTAGGTCTCTGACTGTCGCGTCCTTTAATGCAAACGGTATCAGAGATCAAAAGGAAGAGATCATGTATTTTATTTCGCTACCATGATATCGACATCATGCTAATGCACGAGACCTTCTTGAAACCTAGTTTGAGCGATCCCAAAATAGCTAACTATACCTTAGTAAGAAATGATAGGCTGACCGGACCTAAAGGCGCCACCTTGATCTACTACAAAAGGTCCTTGCAATGTGTACCGATAGATTACAACAACACAACTGGGCCGGCCAGCAGGTGAGGTCCCTCAGACCAAAACTATTGTCGACGGGCGTAAACTTGAGGTCAAACTTAAGTCTACGAACTCCCAGAATTTGAACACTCATCATCATCATCATCATTACAGCCTTTCACAAGTCCACTGCTGAACATAGGCCTCCCCCAAGTAATGCCACAAAGCACGGTCCTGAGCCACCTGCATCCATCGACTTCCTGCATGTCTTACCAGGTCGTCACTCCATCTAGTGGGGGGTCGCCCTACACTACGCCTACCGGTACGAGGCTGCCACTCGAGAACCTTTCTTCCCCATCGGTTATCGGTTCTTCGAGCTATATGGCCGGCCCATTGCCACTTCAGCTTACTAATCCGTTGGGCTATGTCGGTCACTCTGGTTTTACTGCGGATATCCTCATTTCTGAGTCTATCACGCAGAGAAACTCCGAGCATAGCCCTCTCCATAGCTCGCTGAGCGACCTTAAGCGTCCTCATACGGCCAGCAGTGAAGGACCACGTCTCAGATCCGTAAGTCATCACTGGCAACACGCACTGGTTGTACAATCTAGTTTTTAGAGATTGAGGTATACCTGACGAAAAGATATGTCGTAATTTCCCGAACGCTGCCCAGCCGAGTTGAATCCGTCGATTGACCTCTCGGTCGAAGTTGGACTTACCTAGTCGGACTATTTGTCCTAGGTAAACGTACTCGTCAACAACTTCGAGCATAGTGCTCCCAACAACTACCGGCATAGGTGTGACATGGACATTGAACATGATCTTTGTTTTTTCCATGTTCATCTTAAGACCTATCCGTTGGGAGGCACTATTGAGGTCATTGAGCATAGTGCTTAAGTCCTCCAGCGATTCTGCCATAAGGACTATATCGTCGGCAAATCGAAGGTGAGTGATGTACTCGCCATTGATGTCAATACCGTATCCTTTCCAGTCCAGTAGCTCGAAAACGTCTTCCAATGCAGCGGTGAAGAGTTTCGGGGATATAACGTCACCCTGTCTTACACCTCTCTGCAGTTGGATAGGTTTCGAGCTCTGGTTCTGTACTCGGATAGCCATCGTAGCCCTACTGTACAAACACTTCAGCACTTCGATATACCGACAGTCAACTTGGCACCGCTGAAGGGACTGTAGCACCGCCCAAATTTCGACGGAATCAAAGGCTTTCTCATAGTCCACATACGCCAGGCAAAGTGGCAGATTGTACTCTTCAGTCTTCTGTACAATCTGCCGCAGGGTATGTATGTGGTCTATGGTACTGAAGCCTTTTCGGAAACCGGCTTGTTCGGGAGGCTGGAAGTCGTCAAGTCTGCGTGCGAGACGATTCGTAATGACTCTCGAAAACAGCACGTAGACGCGGCTCAGAAGGGAAATCGGTCTGTAGTTCTTTAAGAGAGCGTTGTCGCCTTTCTTAAAGAACAAGACCACCGCACTTCTGCTCCACGCCTCTGGAGTAGTGCCACCATGGAGGACGGAATTGAAGAGCTTCTGAAGGACTACAAGTACCGGTGTTCCACCCGCTTTCAGAAGCTCCGCTGTAATACCATCCTCGCCTGGGGCCCTGCCGTTTTTAAGGTGCTGGAGAGCCATTCTAATCTCGCTTAGACTGACGTCCGGGATATCATCGGAATAGTGTCGGATAAGACTTGCTCTTGGATCGTTACTCACGCTTGCGTGTGGCTCCAACGATGATGTGTACAGCTGCCCATAGAACCTCTCAATCTCACTCACAATCTCAGGTGTCCCGGAAACGATGTTGCCACACTCAGTCTTCAGCTTTGACAGTTGGCTCTTTCTGGCAGACAGATCTCTGGCAAAGACTTTGGAGCCCTGGTTCCGCTCGATCGCTTCTTTAATACGAGAAGTATTAAAGTTACGTAAGTCTCGCCGCATGCATTTGGAGATCTGTCTGTTCAGTTGCCTGTATGCTGTCAAATCTGTTGACGATTGCAGCCTCATCTCCCGTCTAACAGCCATGAGATTAAGAGTGTGATCGGAGAGTTTTTGTGTTCTTCTGCGGCGGGTCTTGCAGAACTTAGCTCCGACCGCATGGACAGTTTCCACGAGCTTGTCGTTCATATCGTCCACTGCATTGCAATCTTCTAGGCACTGGAAGCGGTTACGTAACTCGAGCTGAAAGGTTTCGGGATTCTGGATTAGAGCACGAGGGGGACGGAGCGTTGACTTCATTAGACGAGACCTCTCCAACTTAACGTTTAGGTTCAGTGTGCCTCTAACCATTCGGTGATCGCTGCCAGTTTTCACCCTTGCGATCACTGAGACATCACTGAACAGTTGGCGTCTGGTCGTCATAATGAAGTCAATCTCATTTTTTGTCGAACCGTCGGGGCTCGACCAGGTCCACTTCCTGTGGGGCCGCTTCTGGAAGAAAGAGTTCATCATAAAGAGTCCCTCTTTCTCCATAAAGTCGGCCAGCTGCTGGCCCCTTCGGTTCCGTTGCCCTACTCCAAATTTCCCCACCTTCAGCTCACCGCTTTCTCTTGTGCCTAGTTTTGCGTTGAAGTCTCCCATCAACACCGTGTAGTGGGTTTTGGAGGAATGTATGGCTCTGGAACACTATACCTGACAAAATACCTGATAAGACGTGCTTAAGGAGGCCAATAGGGCGATTAGCGCCCTTTCGACTCACCTCACATCAGCGGTCGAAGAATGCTCCCGTAGGGTTCATGTGTCGAGCGATCAATACACGAAACTTCCGGCGAATGTTCGACGGCTGATTAGAGCGAAGAATTCCGCGCTTAAAACTTATGACCGCTACCGCACGGAGGCCAATAAACTTCGGGTACGTTCTCTACAAAACGAGATTAAACAACGAGTAGCCGAGTTTAGAAATGATAGCTGGGATAACCTCTTAGAAGGTATCGAACCATCTCAAGACGCTTTCTGGAAATTAACGAGAGGTCGATAAATCTTAACCGATGCCGTTTCTCGTGAGGCTGGACCACCCTGATCTCACCTTAGACGATCTCGAAAAAGCCGAATGCCTAGCCGACAGTTTAGAGTATCAGTGCACGCCATCCACCGCACCAACAGATCCCGCTCATCTACTAGAGGCAGAAACGGAAGTAGAACGTAGGTCTGCGCTGCCATCAGGGGGCGAACCACTCGATCCTGTGACAGTAGATGAAGTCACCGAAACCATCAAAAGCCTTAAGAATAGATCAGTCCCTGGGCCAAACGGCATCAGCAACAAAGAGATCAAATCCCTTTCGGCGCCACTTATTTACCTCCTTGTAGGAATATTCAACACTTTTCTCACGAACTGCTCCTTCCCGGACATCTGAAAAGAAGCAGACGTAATAGTGATCCCAAAACCAGGTAAACCGCGTTATCGTCCCTCTAGCTACAGACACATTAGTCTGCTCAACACTTTAGATAAACTATACGAGCGCATTATTCACAAGCGTCTCCGTCTTTACATCGAATCTAACAGACTCCTCCCAGACAAGCAGTTTGGCTTTAAAGCCAATCACTCATGCACCCGCCAGATTCATCGCCTAACAAAATATAATCTGTGCGGCTTCAATCAAAACCCGACAAGGAAAAAGTCTCGAAACACGGGAGCCCTCTTCTTCGAAGTCGCGAAGGCGTTTGACAAGGTCTGGCACGACGGCTTGATTTAGAAGCCGTATAAACTAAACGTGCCCGATAGGCTAGTGCACATCATACGAGCCTTCCTTTCGAACCGCACTTTTCGATATCGAGTGGAGGGAACCCGTTCTTTGAAACGCTTCCTCAAGGCCGGGGTCCCACAAGGCTCCGTACTATCTAAACTCGTCTTCATACTTTTCACGAGTGATATCCCCAAAGACACCGTGATGAACACCGCACTCTTCGCCGACGATACGGCACTCTATGTCTCAGACTACAACAAAAATACCCTCTCCTTAAAGCTCCAAAAAGTCACCAATCGCCTAGGTGAATGGTTCCGCCAATGGAGAATTGACGTGAATCCAGAAAAGAATGTAGCAGTGTACTTTCAACGGAATTCAACAGCAGGTTCTAAACCAAAAACGATTTCTCTGTACGACCACCCAATCCCTTGAGAAAAAACGGTCAAATATCTAGGCGTCACGTTCGACTCCCGCATGAGTTTCGCGACGCACTTATGTGTAGTACGCAACAGAGCCAAGTCAGTAATTGGCAGTCTACACCCTCGCGTTAACGGCAAGAGTAAGCTGTCGCTAAGACACAAACTCCGACTGTACAAAACCTGCATTAGACCAATTATGTCCTACGCAAGTGTAGCTTTTGCCTACACATATAGGACCCACATTTTAAAACTCCAAAGAGTAAAAAACTTTTTCATCCGAAAAGCCACCGGTGCGCGGTGGTATCAACGGAACTCTGATTTACACAATGATTGTGAATTACCATCTATCTCCGAATACTTTAAGGAGATGTCCCAACGCCACTTTGAAAGAGTAGAAACCCACCCTGACCCGCTATTGACAAACGCAGCTAACTACGTTCCTATAGCAAACGTCGCGCCCTATCTCCGTAGACCGCATAATGTGTTAATAGAACCACCTCAATCGCTTGATCCAGTCGACTCAAACGTCGCAGGCACATCACACAATGACACTACACCCACACTAAATGGGACAAACATTACTAGGATTACGAATGGGGCACGTCGCACCCGCAGGCGGGCAAGACGCGTTCCAGCTCACACCGCGTATACACCGTACACCCGCGTTCCTGGGCGGTTCTCACCGTCCAGACCATCGCCCGACACGAGCTGAGCAGTCAGAGACGGGGGTCCGCACTCCCCCCCCTCGGACTGCGGTTAGATACCTCAAAAAATGCCTAAAAAGGCGACATGATGATTGGTAACAATACCAAATCATCATCCTCATCCTCACCTCATTGCCTTTCCCTTTTTTAATTAGCCCTGAGTCAGATGAAACTGTAAGAATCGCATAGACTGACAGCGCTAACATCCAGAAAATAGAGAGAGGCATTTAATGAGTTAACGATAGTGTAGTCCATAAGAGCAAACAAATATTATATGAACTTTACCATGAAAGATCATAATATAATCATTCTGATATTTAATTATTGATATTAATTATTTAGAGAATATATCGAAAACACTATCCTCTATTATCCAATTACGCCATAAATTATTCTAAAATATTTAAAAGAGTGTGCTCCACAGCCAAATCTTTACATATTAGTAACAAAATTAGGACGTCTAAGAAAAATTAAAGTGACGTGGAGTATGATTAATAGCAAAACCATTAAAAATAAACATTGTAACACAAAATTTCAATTGAAAATTAATATTGAATTGACAACATCAAATCAAACAGTCGCAGCGGTGTTTGAAAATTATTTCACTGATATTCCTATCTCGACATAATCTGTTATTACGTAGAAGCTACTGCCCATCTCCGGATTTGTTTCCCTCCGTCACCTCTTACGATACCAACGGGATGATATGGGTTAGTTGTGGTGGAATTCTTGTTCTTACTCAATGTTAATGAATTACCTTATCTTGTAGGGAACAACACGCCACTCGCGTGTGTAACGCGCTAAGTGACAAACGTCGCTCTTGATTGTCGGCAGCCGTTATCGGTGCATAGCACTGACCTCTATTACAAGTACGCTGGACTGGCTATAGACGTGACATGATGAAGCGATTTGATTTCCGCCATTTTGGCGCTGACAGCAAAAGTGCACGTCCACGGAACTAATAATAGGGATAAGACAGTGCACCAAATTATATCGATAAAAATTCTATACCCTACCATACCTAAATAAATAGGATGGACTCTATGGTAGATGGACTCTACCCGTAACATCCATTATATTTATGTATCATATTAATATAATGCAATAATCATTAATCATCGTCAAAACCCTTCACAAGTCTACTGCTGAACATAGGCCTCCCCCAAGCTATGCCACAAAGCACGGTCCTGAGCCACCTGCATCCATCAACTTCCTGCATGTCTTACCAGGTTTTGACTCCATCTAGTGGGGGAACGTACTACACTTCACCTGCTGGTACGAGGCTGCCACTCGATAACCTTTTTTCCCCATCGATATTCGGTTCTTCGAGCTATATGGCTGGTCAATTACCGCTTCAGCTACCATTGGGCGATGTCGGTCACTCTGGTTCTGCTGCAGATATACTCATTCCTAAGTTTGAACCACTGAGCATAGCCCTCTTCATAGCTCACTGAGTGACTTCGAGCTTCCTCATACGGCCGTTAGTGAAAGACCTAGTCTCAGATCCATAGGTCAAAATTGCCAACACGCACTGGTTGTAAAATCTAGTTTTGAGGTATTCCTGACGAGAAGATGTGTTGTAATCTTCCGAATGCTGCCCAGCCGAGTTGAATCCATCGATTACCCTGTCGGTCGAAGTTGAACTTACCTAGTCGGACTCCCAAGTAAAAATACTCGTCAACAACTTCAGCTATATGCTCCCAAAAACCACCAGCATAGGTGTGACATGGACATTACACATGACTTTTGTTTTGTCCATGTTCATCTTAAGACCTATCCGTTGGGAGACACTATTGAGGTCATTGAACAAAGTGCGTGGGTCCTCCAGCGATTCTGCCATAAGGACTATATTGTCGGTAAATCGAAGGTGAGTGACGTACACGCCATTGAGGTTAATACCATATCCTTTCCAGGTCAGTAGCTTGAAAACGTCTTCCAATGCATCGGTAAAGTATTTCGGGGATATTACGTCACCCTGTCTTACACATCTCTACAGTTGGATTAGTTTGTACTATGGTTCTGTACTCGGATAGCCATTGTAGCTGTTAGACCATTCAACTAAAAAAATATTAAGATTAAACTGACTACACAAAATAAAAATACAAACATTATTTTTAAAATAATTTATTGTCAACCGTCCATTTAGTTCTTGTATTATAAAGAACAAATCAGCTCCTATAATAACGCCTATTCTAATCAACTACAGGTCTGTCTATAGACATTTTCTACTATATAAAAATTTATGTTTGCTCGTACTTTCTACGATGCCATGCCGTTCATCAGATTGCGGTAAAACTTTGTCAATAAAAGAGAAAAAAGAATTAGAAGAAAAAAAGAATTCTGGGAGACTTGACGTATCGCAATCCATGGATTCTTGATCGAACACTTGATTATCTTTGTCGGTGGATGTTGCGCGAGAGGAAGCTGCCATAAACCGTGAATGTAAACGATGGCAAGAATTTGTAAATAAGAAGGAAACTAAAGTAGGGCCACTATGAAGTTAAGGCACAAATTAAATTTTGAGACTCGAGAGATAATTAAATCTCTAGACTCGCACTTACTAAAACCCCATGGTGTTCTACCTCCGCCGCAAATTGGCAGTTCCACGGAAATGCTTTCATGCACATCCGCGGCCCCTTCGCCGTCAGCCGCCTAATGGCGGCCCCTCCTTAGTTGTTGACTTCTCCTCCCCGTTTTCATTCTCACGTCCTCACGTCCACGCGTCCTCTAACTCCACCTGCACTACGGACTCCCCGAGCCCGATATGTGAATGGAGCCAGGGATGAACGAGCACTTGAAAGCATCAAGTGGTGCAGAGTCAACAAAGTCGCAAAAGATAGTCGAGTGGCGCATCGCCAATCGCCATACCAACACTCTTTTTCCCTTACGACTCCACCTCGACTACAGCGGTACAGGGAGAGGAATCTCCTCTAGCCGCAGCCCACTAAAACACATACAACGTGGCTCGCCATCATCAGGTGACCTTTCGACACTTGGCTATGTCCCTTAAGTTTGGTGGAAAATGAGGAAAGAATAAATAAAAAAAACATTCGAAATAATAATCTAATACTTTTATACTTACTGGTACTGGTACTACCAGAAAATATTGTCAGTATACTGCACTTTTTCAAAGTGGTGTAGTTCTCATGTCTAATAAAACTCGTCTGTGAAATGTTTGGAACAAATATGATCATTTTGTTTCGGACGCCAATTCACAATATTTATGCTTTTAAGCCATATTTTTAGTCTAGGTTCAATTGGAAACCTGTTAATTAATAAACATTTGATAATCAACTGTTGTTGGCGACTTTGTTTGTTAACAGATATGGGTAGGAAAGAACATCGATAAGTATTATAGTCAAGGAACTCGACAACCCTATTGAATTTTCTTGTTTATCAAAACTCAGTAATAAATAGCCAAAGATGTTGTTATATGTGATATTAAGATTAGTAACAAATTTTTAAGTACTTATATTATCAAAATGGTTTTAATTTGTTTAGTATTTGCTGCAAATTCACTTACTTGTGAAATGTTATACCACTTCCCTTTTGGTAACGAGTTTTACAGATTACCCACACTCTCAATATTAGTAAAAATAATAATTATTATGTAACTAATATTATACACAATGAAACAATATAAAATACTTTCGTTTTTTAATTTAAAAGTTCAAAATAAGGACTTATTAAATAAGACAATATAAATGAGACAACAGACTTTGACATATTATGTCAATTTTATTTTTAAAGACATCCTTTAGTGGCGCTTCAAATTGGCACAGTCATTTTCTATGGTATAGCCAGCAAATTCACTTACTTGTGAAATGTTATACCACTTCCCTTTTGGTAACGAGTTTTACAGATTACCCACACTCTCAATATTAGTAAAAATAATAATTATTATGTAACTAATATTATACACAATGAAACAATATAAAATACTTTCGTTTTTTAATTTAAAAGTTCAAAATAAGGACTTATTAAATAAGACAATATAAATGAGACAACAGACTTTGACATATTATGTCAATTTTATTTTTAAAGACATCCTTTAGTGGCGCTTCAAATTGGCACAGTCATTTTCTATGGTATAGCCAGTCCAGCGTACTTGTATATATAGAGGTCAGTGGTGCATAGCTATTTGTTTATACCAGACGCGAAGAACGTGGTACTTAAACATGAATTCACCTTCCTATGATAGGGATAAGGACAACTTAAAAACCTTTTATAGCTATTCATACAGCCTATGGACATATGAAGATGGTATTTGAAAATTAAAATCGAGAGTAAAATATGATTGCTGATGTGATCAATAAAAATAAAAGTATTTTGGCACATAAAAGTGATGTGCTGTTTTCTTCTTATCGCCTTTCACATTTAATAAATCGAGTAATATCCTCTTAGTAAACCAAATTCCATTATCTTGAGGTACAAAACCGAGGCATCTTGTCTGTAAATTAAATTTTTGCTCAAGGATGTGTATCTCACTTGAAAATAATAAAAAGAAAATAACATTCAAATAAAAGTCCGTCTATTGTAGTTTGCTAGGAATAATTATTATAAATATTTAAACATGCGATTGTATACAGTTTTCCAGCAATAGCTAAAACATTAGTTTCATATGCACTCGTTATGTTATGTGACCATATTTCACATAATGGATGTAACATAGAACTCGTTATATAAATTATTTATATTTATTATTAATATTGACTTTAAGAGTAGCCTGTCTACATGTCTGTTTTACAGATATATATATATATATATATATATATATATATATATATATATATATATATATATATATATATATATATATATATATATCTGTAAATAGATTTAGAAAGGGAATGGGGTGTACAGATCAAGTCTTTTCCATGCGCATGATCGCGGAGAAGTTTTTGGCGAAAAACCAAAGAGTTTTTTGTGCGTTCATGGACTTGGAAAAGGCTTATGACAGAGTGGACAGGGATGTGTTATGGCAAACGCTGAACGCATTTAGGTTGAGCGCTGGTTTGATACAGGCATTAAAGTCTCTGTATAGGGACTCGAGTGCTTGTGTTAGAATCAACGGGGTCTACTCGGGCTGGTTTGGCATCCATAAAGGTGTCAGACAGGGCTGTGTAGCTTCCCCGTGGCTGTTCAACCTATTTATGGACAGCTGTTTGGAAAATTTGAAAGTTGAAGAATGCGGGGTAAGAATGGGTGAGTTAACCATCAAATGCCTTTTGTACGCCGATGATCAAGTCATACTTGCGTCGTCGGCGGCCGAGTTGCAAATGATGGTTACATTAATGAACAGGTCATTAAAAGAAAGGGGAATGAAAGTGAACGCAAGTAAGACGAAAGTGATGGTTTTTGAAAGAGATGAAAGCAAAACGGTACGTGAAATAAGAATAGAAGGAGAGTTAATTGAGCAAGTGGATGAGTTCGTATATTTGGGATGTGTATTCAGCAGGGATGGGAGATATGATAAGGACATTGAACGACGAGTGAATGCAGGAAATAAAGTAAATGGGGCTCTACACTCTATTGTGAAAAGTCAGAATGTGTCAAAAAAGGCACGTATGGCAATTCACAGTGCTGTATTAGTCCCTACTTTAACGTATGGTAGTGAAAGTTGGGTGTGGCAGAAGAAGCACGAGAGTAGAATAAATGCGGTAGAAATGCGGTCGCTAAGGAGTATGTTAGGGCTGAATCTGAGTGACAGGGTGAGAAACTGTGTGATAAAAGAAGAGTGTGGTTTGCAAGATGATGCGGTGACCAGGATTAAGAAAGGAATGCTTCGGTGGTTTGGTCATGTAGAAAGAATGAATGCGGAAAGACTGACAAAGCAAATATATGTTGCAGAAGTGAATGGAAGAGTCGGAAAGGGACGTCCTAGGCGGAAGTTTGTCGACCAAATTGGCGATATACTAAAAATGGGCCAAATTAAGAGTACCCTTAACCGACGAGCATGTATGCGTAGGTATATGAATGTGGAAGAGGCGAGAAAGGTATGTCAGGATCGTGCTAAATGGAAGTCTGTAGTCTCTGCCTACCCCTCTGGGTGACAGGCGTGAGTGTTTATGTTATGTTATGTTATATATATATATATATATATATATATATATATATATATGTATAAACACTCACGCTCATCACCAACAGGGTAGCAGAGACTACGGACTTCCAATACGTAAATTTACTTAATTTTAATACCCGATGTTTTGGGTATTTTTAACTTCCCATTGGGAAGTTATTGTAATGGGTCCGATTTTGCAAATTGGAAATTTTAACATATCTCCACATTTCATGGTCCTCAGAGTTGAATAATACGGCTTTTAAGAGAATGTCCGTCTATGCACATGTGCGTATGTATGTATGTAATACATGTATGTAAGTATGTATGCTCGGATTCAATTTTCACTTCGTGTATCTCGAGAAAAAAGAGTGATATTGACATGGGACCATTTCATTTAACGCATAATTTTGTAACTTAGACCTCATTAAATTTTGAGCAGAATCCGTCAAGTCGTTTTTTGTGATATCTATGATCTGCGTTCAAACTCTATAAGTCATTTTCATTAACTCTATAAGTCATAATTTGTCCTCTTCCTACCACTTGTATGCTGATGATCTCCAAATCTATACTCAGTCCTCTCTTGAAGATCTATCTAAAGCAGTTGACACTATTAACACTGATCTGACTTGTATTTCGAATTGGAGTAAATGTTATGGTTTAACGATTAATCCTATAAAAACTCAGGTCATTGTCATCGGTAGATCTAGATTAATTGGTAAAATTGACTGGTCTTCCCTACCCCCTATTTTACTAGACTGCACTCTAATCCCTTACAGTAACAAGGTTAAAAACCTGGGGTTGTATCTTGACTCCTGTATGTCTTGGACCTCACAGGTTAATGAGGTCAGTAGAAAAATGTTTACTGCGTTAAGCTCTTTTTTGTTCTTTCTTCTTTCCCACAGCAACTAAAGTTACGCTCGCCCAGTCTCTTCTTCTGCCTATCCTTGACTATGCTGATATTTGCTATCTTGACATTACCGAGGAGCAGCTTAATAAGCTTGAGCGCATTCAAAATTTATGCATTAGGTTTATATTTGGGCTTCGCAAATATGATCATATCTCCGAATTTCACAAACAGCTCAAATGGCTCCCAATCCGCCTTCGCAGGAATACTCACATTCTCTCCGCGTTGTATAGTGTGTTGTTTAATCCTTCTACTCCTCTTTATTTAAAAAACCGTTTCCAGTATCTTTCTCTTACCCATAATCGGTTCCTTCGATCCTCCATCAATCTTTCTCTCTCTACACCTTTGCACTCTTCTTCCTTTTTCAAGAAATCCTTCACCGTAACCGCTGTGCGATTGTGGAACTCCTTACCTCTCCATATTCGTCGTGCTAAATCTCTTCACCCTTTCAAAATTCTTGTTAAATCGTATTATTCAGAACGCTATTAGATAAATTACTTTAGCTTTCTCTTACTCTTTTCATTTAATCTATTATATGATATTTTATATATAACTTACACTTACTTTTATTTGTATGTATTATTGTATTTTTTTATTATTATTTTGTATGCCCCCCTCTATTTGTAACTTTTGTTTGCATCATTCCTCTACGCAAAGGTTGTCTGGAAGAAATCACTTTCAGTGATAAGACCGCCTATTGTACATACTTTAATTAGTTTTAACTATATTGATGTTTCTGTATTGTGGTATACAAAAAAGAATAAATAAATAAAATAAATAAATAAACTGCATAAGCCCTGTGTATAAAGAAACTAAATAATCTATTTTGACTTAAAACGGATGACAGATGCCCATTATCTTGTTCGTGTTCATCTCAAGATAAATGGTTAAGCTATTGAAGACACTACTGGAACATAATTTAACCGTGACTCTGATCAGGGTGTCAGCAAAATTCAGATGTACTCGCCGTTTATCACTCCAAGAAACTCTCTCTCGGACGCCCCAACAGGCTTTCGGCTGACCTGAACTGCCTACTGGCGGCTCAAGCTGAGCTTACTTAACACATCCCTTAATCAAGGCAGATTAGAAGAAGTTAGGCACAGTTCTAAGCGGCTTTTGCCACTTGCGTCCTCCTTTCTTCCAAGGAGGGTCGCGTCAGCTTACGGTTTGAAGATCTCTAGTCAGATAGGTAAGCCAATTCCTTAAGGCTGTGTTTAGTAGGTAAAAGTCTCCACATAACCACGCAGCCGGCTGCGTCGTATGCTACGAGCATTCACTGGCTCCCTCCCACGCTTTCCGGAGTCATGGCTCTGGCGTGGCACGGTGCACTTGTTGTATCCCGCTGCTAGCTCATCCTAGACTATTCGGATAATTAATTCGTGGAAACGAATTAATTCTTATTATCAGCTTTTAAATTAGTCTCAGTGCAATTTATAGTTGATTACCTGTGATCCGTGTATTTTGTGATTGTAAATAAATTCTATTTAACTACCTTCCTACATACGCTTTTGTTGGTTACGAGTAAACGGACTGACTGGTATTTTTTCAAGTTAATGTCATATTTATAAATAAAGTTTAAAATTGGTTTTACCTTTGCTAATAACCACTAACTAATTTATTAAATAATATAAGATTCCAAGACAATTTGGTACATTGATAAATACCTCTCTTGTAGATACATCAAAAGACACGTCTGATATAAAAAATAGCAGGTGTTTATAGACGTAAGATATTAATGCAGCTATGAAAAAATTATTTATTCACGTGTTCCTATAACATATTACATCTATGCTAATTATCAATTATCTACGTTCAATAGTCTTTGAGAATTGAAAAAAATCTTTGAGAAACAGACATAAAGAAAGACAAAGGCATCGAGGTCACCCTGATAGTTATCGATTTTTGCCAAATTTAGAACGGAACAACATTTATTAATGTTCCTAAATTAAGTCCCACGGTTTGATTTTCTATGTGATGATGATTTATTTGTAAATGAAACTGTCATGAAGACTTGGAAAGACACTAATCTGAATAAAAACATTCAGTTAGTCGGTCAGTCAGACAACAATGGACACAAGCACCAAGAAACAAATAGGGCAAACTGTACGCTTGTGTTTTATTTTGTAAATAAAAAACAAAATGACCGCAATAACGTAATCCCTAATTTGCTCAGGAATTTCTCTAGACAATAGGTACTTGGTTTCCAAACAACAAATGAGATATTGCCCCGAATAAGCAAGCACAACCACTTAACATTGATATTGAATAAAAAAATTAAATGAAAACTACAATCCAATGCCTACCAAAAACTAAGTACCTATACTAACAAAATAATGAAATTGCGTAAGTATGTTTTTGTTTAAAGACATTTATTCTCATAAAGACATTTATACGCCACTTACATGAGAACATAAATAAAAGTAAATCTAAATAACAAAATTCATTGTCGTACCTATGTTGTTGAAAAATAAATAACATCAAAAACAGCTATTGACGGGAAAAATATATACAAATAAAAGAAAAGTTAAATTCTAGTATATACTATCACCTTAGCACCACAATACTAAGACCAGGAACAAACCAGTCCAACTCACTCAGATAGATATGTTTGTGATTATATGATTTGCTAGTCGCTTTTTGAATACATTGAACGAGTCTACATTTTTTATTTCCGAGGGTATCTTATTAAAAAGGCGCGAACCTTCGCGTGTAATTGTGGTCTGGTCGTACTTTGTTCGAGTTTTGGGCAAAACAATAAAGCTCGCGCGTCGAGTGCAGATGCGCCCAACTTTTTTTCGTTTGGTGAATTGCAGATCCGTGCGGACCTTCTTGTTCATGGATTGCGAATAAAGATACATGTGCTGTAAATGTATAATTGTTTGATATTCATCAGATTCGTCTCTCGGAAAATTTTTGAAGTGACGTTCGGAAATTGTAGTTGAATAGCATTTTTATGATTTTATTTTGTAGGATTTGTAATTTGTTTAATCTAGTACTGGCAGGGCTTTCCCAGACCTCGATGAGATATAACAGGTGTAGTTTAACTAGGGCATTATATATTGTGAAACGTAGTTTCTGTGGTATGTATCGAAAATTAATCCGAAGTAAGGCGTGAAGTGACATTAATTTGGTTATTAAATATTTAATGCGAACTTTCCATGTTAAATACGTATCCAAATGAAGGCCAAGATATTTTTCATAAGTTTCTTCTTGCAATGGTGTATTGTTTATTTTAAGAGGTGAGAAATTAGGTATAGCTTTATTTTTTGCTTTAAATATTATGTAGCTAGTTTTTGAAATGTTGATAGTTAGTAAATTGTATTGTAACCAATCGCGAAGAATGTCAAGATCCTGCTGGGCTTGAGAGACAAGATCATGAATTGAAGAGCCAAAGTAAAAGAGACAAGTGTCATCGGCGTAAAGTGTGATATTGCCATTCAAGCCCAACTCATGCATATTGTTAATATAGACTAAAAAGAGCAGAGGACCCAATATTGAACCTTGGGGAACTCCATAGGTTATGGGTTGTGGGGGACTTTGAGAACTACTGTCTATTTTAACGACCTGGGATCTATTCGTGAGTTACGACTCAAACATTTTTAAGGCTATGCCAGTAATACCAATGACTTACCGTAAGTACCTATATTTTGTCTCATCCTGCAAACAAATAAAAAATAAAACTAAACTCAACCTAGGAAAGTTTTTAGACCTTTGATTTATAGGTGTCATCTGGCTTAAAATCAGTTGGGTTTTCTATCAAGATATTCTTAGTCGCCCGAAGTAAAGGGTTTAGCAGTGTTTCACCCCTATGCCTCAGAAAGCATGTAAAGCCGTTTTATCTATATCTAATCTCAATATACTGTTGTCGGACTACTAACTCAGACACAGTGATAAAAATAGACAATATTTTATATATTGAACAAATTATTCATAGGGGCAGATTTTTTTATAGTTCTAGATAATGAATTGTATTATTCATAGTTATCATAATTTTGTTTTACGGGTTTCCCCACCACCATGCAATTGAAAACCATTTTTTCTGTGCCAACAATGTATCCTCGTTTTGACACTTTATGGTGAGATATTAAAACTATAAAAAAAACCTATATGCATCGCTTTAAGCCTAAAGTATTCGCAGTAGTAATTTTTAAGTTACAATAATTATTTAATGATTTTTCCTTATACCAATATGAAGTCACCTCGTCAAAAACATTCTTAAAACCTTATTTTACTATCTAAGGATTTAAATTTTTCAAGACTTCTTTTTAGTGGATGCCTACTTAATAAAAGGAAGTTATTGTTTTGATTTCATGAATCTACATCCAGCGTATTGAGCTGTAGATTAAATACAATATTTTTCCCACAGAATTTGAACCCTTGTTTTAAAACCGTAAGAGGCAAATTTTACTATTTCATTACTTCAAAGCATTAAATACTTTTCTCCCTTCGAATTGAACATTATCTAACCCTTTCTCACTTCCCCGGAAAGAGGCTGTTTTAAGAAATACCAAAATATTCTATTTTCATACAAAATTGCATACCCTCTGCCCCTGCGCCCTCTACCGTAATGGGTTATTTTGAAATCACAAAATACGTATTTATTTATTTTTTAAGTACAGTACCCTCAGTTAGTATGGAGTCCATCGCCCTGTAAAATATTTTTGTAATAAAATAGTAAGCTGTAACACCCTTATTTCATACTCTCAGGGGTCGAATTTTCCAAAATGATTTCATAGCGGAATTCTACGTCATAAGCACTACCTACAGTCCAACTTTTAGATTTCTACATCAAGCGGAAGGTAGGAAGTCACTCAGTGTATTTTAGTATCTATGAATCAATATATAAAGAGTATAGTACCCGGATGACCGAGCTTTGCTCGGTTATTTTAAGTTACATTTAGATACAAATTACATGAATAATATTTTTTGATCTTATTGACATAATAGAAAAAACTGAATTGGTTATTTGAATAAAAAATCATGAGTGCAATTAGTTTAATTAAAATTTTCGTATTTTTAAAATATACTAAAAAAGAGGACTCGAAATAATAGATTTTCTCACAAAAGAAGGGAACTTGAAAAAAAAGGAAAAAAAGTCGGTCCCAAGACGGGACGCGAACCACGCAATTCCGATATCACGCCCGACCGACATCCCACCTGAGCTGCTACGATCGTTAGTGATCTGTCAAAATTTACCTTCTTATTCAAAAGGACATTTTCTAAAAATAAATCCTAGCTAGATCGATTTATTCCCCCGAAACTCCCTGGACACCAAAATTTCATGAAAATCGTTGGAGCCGTTTCCGAGAGTACGATTATATATATATATATATATATATATATATATATATATATATATATATATATAAGAATTGCTCGTTTAAAGGTACCTATAGGATTATAGTAGATACACAGTGAAAAGTACTTATTAACTAAGCAAATAAAAACATAAATTAATAACATGCACTTTATTAGTAATTCCAAATTTTAAACTAGAGAGAACAAATGCGTCAGGACGGCACTATGGACTGTTTCCCGCTCCAAGGACTATGAGATATTGAGTATATTGAATGCCTACAATGATATCCTTTTTTATATATACGTTTTATTGAATGCATATACTCAGCCGTGGACCATATTATATTGGCTGTATATTATAATATATAACCCACTTTTCGGTTCCGTGATCGGGTAAAGCGTGAGTGACAGATCGTGGAATTTATGCCAAACATTGAGTTGTTATAAATCAATGATGCTAAATATGAGGCAACCAATGTGGAGGCCTATGTTCAGCAGTGGACTTTAAAATGCTGTAATGGTTATTGGATATAAGGAAGCAACATATTTCCTGGTCCAATAAAAACATTGCGTTGAAAGCAGCAAGTAAAGTAATTATTTACATATTATTCCTCCTTCATAATATATCGTTAATAATGACTTGCCGTGTAGTGGCGGTTAAGAATATCCACTACCCCATATCTTCCCGTGGGTGTCGTAAAAGGCGACAGAGGGACACAGGCAGGAGATGGGCAGCAGCATCTTCCTGATAACAGCAACTGTACGACAAAAAAAACTGCGGTTGCCAACCCGCTCGCCAAGCGTGGCAACTATAGCAATATACACCCCATGAACAATTACACAAATAGACGGCCCCCAGTCCATGGCGGCCCCGCTATTCCTGGCTACGGTGGCGACCATGGTAACGGCGGGACAGGGGGTGCTAAGAATCTCCGGTGGAGATTCGGTTGCCACCTACGACGACTCGACCTGGCAACATTTAACGCACGCACTCTGAGGACTGACGAGAAGATCCTGGAGCTGGAAGAAGAGATAGACAAGTTGCGCTGGAATATTATGGGATTATCCGAGGTCCGAAGAGAGGGGGAGGACACGGTGATTCTCGAATCCGGCAACTTGTTCTATCACCGGGAGGGCGACCATCTGTCCCAAGGAGGTGTCGGATTTATCGTGCACAAGTCTCTCGTCAACAACGTTGTAAAGATTGGGAGTGTGTCGACGAGGGTCGCGTACCTGATACTCAGGATCGCCAAACGGTATTCGCTGAAGGTCATACAGGTTCAAGCACCAACCTCGGCACATCCCGATGAGGAGGTGGAGGAAATGTATGAGGATATTTCCAAAGCCATGCATTCCTCCAAAACTCAATACACGGTTCAACGCAAAACTAGGCACAAGAGAAAACGGTGAGCTGATGTTAGGGAAATTTGGAGTAGGGCAACGGAACCGAAGGGGCCAGCAGCTGGCCGACTTTATGGAGAAAGAGGGACTCTTTATGATGAACTCTTTCTTCCAGAAGCGTCCCCACAGGAAGTGGACCTGGTCGAGCCCCGACGGTTCGACAAAAAATGAGATTGACTTCATTATGACGACCAGACGCCAACTGTTCAATGATGTCTCAGTGATCGCAAGGGTGAAAACTGACAGCGATCACCGAATGGTTAGAGGCACACTGAACCTAAACATGAAGTTGGAGAGGTCTAGTCTAATGAAGTCAACGCTCCGTCCCCCTCGTGCTCTAATCCAGAATCTCGAAAACTTTCAGCTCGAGTTACGTAACCGCTTTCAGTGCCTAGAAGATTCAGTGGACGATATGAATGACAAGCTCGTGGAAACTGTCCATGCGGTCGGAGCTAAGTTCTGCAAGACCCGCCGCAGAAGAACACAAAAACTCTTCGATCGCACTCTTAATCTCATGGCTGTTAGACGGGAGATGAGGCTGCAATCGTCAACAGATTTGACAGCATACAGGCAACTGAACAGACAGATTTCCAAATGCATACGGCGAGACTTACGCAACTTTAATACTGCTCGTATTAAAGAAGCGATCGAGCGGAACCAGGGCTCCAAAGTCTTTGCCAGAGATCTGTCTGCCAGTAAGAGCCAACAGTCGAAGCTTAAGACTGAGTGTGGCAGCATCGTTTCTGGGACACCTGAGATTTTGAGTGAGATTGAGAGGTTCTATGAGCAGCTATACACATCGTCGTTGGAGCCACACGCAAGTGTGAGTAACGATCGAAGAGCAAGTCTTATCCGACACTATTCCGATGATGTCCCGGACGTCAGTCTGAGCGAGATTAGAATGGCTCTCCAGCACCTTAAAAACGGCAGGGCCCCAGGCGAGGATGGAATTACAGCGGAGCTTCTGAAAGCGGGTGGAACACCGGTACTTGAAGTCCTTCAGAAGCTCTTCAATTCCGTCCTCCATGGTGGCACTACTCCAGAGGCGTGGAGCAGAAGTGCGGTGGTCTTATTCTTTAAGAAAGGCGACAACGCTCTCTTAAAGAACTACAGACCAATTTCCCTTCTGAGCCGCGTCTACGTGCTGTTTTCGAGAGTCATTACGAATCGTCTCGCACGCAGACTCGACGACTTCCAGCCTCCCGAACAAGCCGGTTTCCGAAAAGGCTTCAGTACCATAGACCACATACATACCCTGCGGCAGATTGTACAGAAGACTGAAGAGTACAATCTGCAACTTTACCTGGCGTATGTGGACTATGAGAAAGCCTTTGATTCCGTCGAAATTTGGGCGGTGCTACAGTCCCTTCAGCGGTGCCAAGTTGACTGTCGGTATATCGAAGTGCTGAAGTGTTTGTACAGTAGGGCTTCGATGGCTATCCGAGTACAGAACCAGAGCTCGAAACCTATCCAACTGCAGAGAGGTGTAAGACAGGGTGACGTTATATCCCCGAAACTCTTCACCGCTGCATTGGAAGACGTTTTCAAGCTACTGGACTGGAAAGGATACGGTATTGACATCAATGGCGAGTACATCACTCACCTTCGATTTGCCGACGATATAGTCCTTATGGCAGAATCGCTGGAGGACTTAAGCACTATGCTCAATGACCTCAATAGTGCCTAACAACGGATAGGTCTTAAGATGAACATGGACAAAACAAAGATCATGTTCAATGTCCATGTCACACCTATGCCGGTAGTTGTTGGGAGCACTATGCTCGAAGTTGTTGACGAGTACGTTTACCTAGGACAAATAGTCCGACTAGGTAAGTCCAACTTCGACCGAGAGGTCAATCGACGGATTCAACTCGGCTGGGCAGCTTTCGGGAAATTACGACATATATTCTCGTCAGGTATACCTCAATCTCTAAAAACTAGATCGTACAACCAGTGCGTATTGCCAGTGATGACTTACGGATCTGAGACGTGGTCCTTCACTGCTGGCCGTATGAGGACGCTCAAGGTCGCTCAGCGAGCTATGGAGAGGGCTATGCTCGGAGTTTCTCTGCGTGATAGACTCAGAAATGAGGATATCCGCAGTAAAACCAGAGTGACCGACATAGCCCAACGGATTAGTAAGCTGAAGTGGCAATGGGCCGGCCATATAGCTCGAAGAACCAATAACCGATGGGGAAGAAAGGTTCTTGAGTGGCAGCCTCGTACCGGTAGACGTAGTGTAGGGCGACCCCCCACTAGATGGAGTGACGACCTGGTAAGATATGCAGGAAGTCGATGGATGCAGGTGGCTCAGGACCGTGCTTTGTGGCATTACTTGGGGGAGGCCTATGTTCAGCAGTGGACTTGTGAAGGGCTGTAATGATGATGATGATGATGAATAATGAAACCTTATGATGCTTGAAAATACTTACAGTGCCATCTATATAAAATTATAGTAGTTAATTTATGACTACGGTAAAATAATATTTATATGATATTTAGAGAAGAACTGGTAGGAATAATATTAAAAAAACTCAAAATCGGGTAACGTAATTTTTTTAATTTAATGACAATGTAAAATTCAAAACTTTTGGAAGAGCAAAAGGGAAATATAATATGTTTACTGCAAAGCTTCTATATGATTGATATGATCCTTGCTGAAACCAAAAAAATTACTAATAGCTCTTTTGAAATTTGATTTACCATGTTGTAGGTACTCCGTGGTTAAGAAAAAATTCATAAGCACCCCTTAAAATTTAATAAATAATTTGCAAAACACCATATATCGATGACATTGCTTAAATATTGTACTTTTTTAAACTAAGATATTTTAAGGATTTATATATTTTTTATAAATATTTATTACGTTATCCTTTATTATTTTTGTTTACAGCGTTCAGATACAATTATATAGAACATTATTTTACATTATTTAATTACAAAAATGTTCTTCACTTTCAACGCCACTATACCTATATTTATCTATTAATAAGTACCTATATTTCGTACCCATATTTCAGAATAATAATTTAATCATTACTTTTAATAGGATGAACAGATTTTAATTAAATAAATAGTAAATTTAAAACGAAGATATGCTTCACAATTTTGCTAACGATTTTTTTGATATAAATCAGTACCTTATATATGATATGTTAACAAACAAACAGACAGTCAGACAGACAATTCTAAAAATGATAGAAATATATTCAGTTACTTATTTTAGTCCCTCTCAATAAATTTTGTTACAAAAATATTAAATGTACAGGTATCTGCAATTTACATTTTTATTGTATGTATAGATTAGAATAATTTTTAATGTTCATTTTGGCATGCAGCTAGCCCGTGTTATTAAAGTATTTGCAACTAATATAATAAAATAGATAATTAATTATCGTGTATGTCCGATGTTTTTATTTCACAGGGCGATTTTGGACATTGCCCTTTCCGAAAAGTACTAAAAACATAAATTATAAATACAATATACAAATTATATATAATTGTCAACATGAATTGGCACTTATTCTATTAAACTTATAATTAATGCGAAAATATATTCTGATGGTAAATGGATGCTATGGCCCTTTGATCTGTTATCGATTTCAAATCAAAACGCAAATCCGTTGTCATCCCTGATGTCAGTGCCGTCTTTAAGGCAGGGCCCGCAGGGCCCTGGCCCGAGGCCCCGAGGTAGGCAGGGGCCCCACAATTCTGAAAATTTTCGATATACAACAACAAATTTTAAATTTTATAACATAATAAGAAAAATATCAAATCCCACACTTGGTAAAATAGAAACAAGATTTAGAAAATTTGTTTAAAAATTTATTTTTGCACTAAAATAACAGTAATTATATACAGCTTAAAAAACTTTTTTTCCTTACATAGGCCCCAGCCAGTACCTTGGCCCATAGCCTCGTTGATCCTAAAGACGGCACTGCCTGATGTCTGAGATGGAATGTCTTGTTGCCAGTAAATAGGATTTAAGTTTTTCTCAACTTATCATACGAAATATAGCAGAATTATTCTGCTATTTTACCCTGGTATTCTGTGAGAGCATGGTCGTACCCTACCCACTCCGAGTCGAGCCTACCCATTTGTGTACCAGCTATGTATGGCTAACATAACTGCATTGTGGCTCTACCACGTAAAATATCTCGCTAATTAGCGTTTCCGAAAATTAACGAACATTTGTCACAGTCAAATACAATTGGAAAAATTCGCAATGAATTATATATATTATTTATAAGTTCTCGTAATATTTTAATATGCGCCAATCATTAAGGGAATAATAAAGGTCAAATCAAACACACTCTTGAACTGTGTTGACATTATTTATTGGGCCATTAAGCGATTATAACCATTTAGACAGTTTCAATCATGGCATGACAATGATTACATTTTATCAATTGTATATATTATATAGGTACCAAAGACTATAAAGCCGAATTCTGTATGTACCTAGTGAAGAATTGGTATAGGTGATTAATATAACATTATTTGTTTATATTATACGAAGTTCCTGTATACATACTTTCTTAATACTTTAATAAATTATGATGAACCTCGACGCAGAATCTTTCACAACATGTAATCCTTGCAGTTAAATGTCTTAGGAAGTAAGATTTGAAGAGACATAACATTATGTCAAGCAATGTAGATAATCCGCTTTTGGTCGTTGGAATGAAATTTGGTTCGAGGATTTACGTTATTGTTGTGTCGTTTTATCATTCAATAGCTTATGTATCTTAAGGGATTCTGGAGACTTGAAACAATAAAATACTTCGTCTTGAAATTTTTTACCGTAGGTATTTTTTTCCAGATAAATTAGTTAAGAAACATATTCACATCATTATTTTTCATTGAACTTGCTTTCAATATTTTGTATTACTCAACATTAAAATATATATTACATTTTTTTTGTATTTTTCTTTGTATAACGTAAATGTCCTAAAACCTGTCCCAGATCAAGGTTTCAAATATATAAACATACTTATGTATAACATTTTAGTTTTTTTTTAAATATTTTGATATAACAATGAGTCTCATGCTCCGCAAAGGTTTGTGAATTGATTATAGCGAAGACTTCAGACTTAAAGGACGACGATTTCCTTCATGTTGTTGATAGTATTGTTTTATTAGTTTGATATGTTATTTTATACAAAGTTCTCCCTAGGGCTTTAATTGTATGTAAACTACAACAAGACCTTTTATAATTACAGTGGTAGAGCCAAACTGCAGCGTACTCTAGCTGCAACATCACTGGGTAGACTCAACCGAGGAAGAACCACGCTCGCAAAGAATACCAGCAAAAGCATTGTGTTTTGAGTCTCGTCACTCACCAATGACACTTTTATTAGTAAAAGTGCATTCTATCTTATCTTAGACTTTAGGAGTAAAACAACCATCAGTATTTTTAATTATAAATATATACAGCTTTGTAGGCCACAGCATCCACTTACCATCAGGATACGTCACTTGACACATTCATTTCTGTAAAAAAGGAACACGTTGTATAGTACGGCTTCCTATACATGTACCACAAATATTTGTAAGTTTATTTCCGCAAGCACTTCAGACGTAATAGACAACAATTCCGGTGTGATGTCTTTAGTTTATTATTAAATAGCTAGGCTAGACTGCTCGCGACTTCGTTTACATAAAATCTTTCTAAATAAATTATGTGTTTGAATTGCTAAAGAAATCCTTACAATTAGACAAAAGCGTATTTTATAACAGAATTATTTTTATTCAGTTTATTAATAGCGTTTATGAAATTTCATATAAATTGGGCATACTTAAATTAAACAGAATTGAATATAATTAGCCGTAGATTTAGTTTTGCCATTTACCGACAGGTAATGTCACTATCCACTGTATCCTCTTTATAACATGAATATCTTGACTGATTAACTTCACACATTGAAGAAAGGATTTAAGAAAATTTCATCCCTGTTTACGCTAAATTATAACTCTTGTAAACTTGCAAAGCGCGTCCCGGGCGAGGAACCGGTTGGCGGGGGGGGGGGTTATTCATTTACACCGGCGACCGCGCGTGGCTATACTATATAAATTTTAAAATTCAGTTCACAATGGAGTTAGAGGCAAACAATTCCTTAGCTTTTCTAGATGTGTTAGTAATTCGGAATCCTGATAACACCTTGATACATACTGTGTATAGAAAAAAGACCCATACAGATAGATATTTAAACGTTAATTCTCACCACCATCCTTCACTTACCCGGTTTACCCACGGTAGCTATTTAGCTACCGTGGGTAAAAATCTTTGTTTAAGAGAGCACGAGGGATCTGTCACAGTAAACACCTGGCTGCCGAGATCCAACATATCAAGCAAGTTTTGCATGGAAACAAGCTTCGGGTCCCGCGCCTGCTTTATACCATCAGTCAAGTGTAATGTCCCTCTGCAAGATACAGGAGTGTACAAGCTTGATTGTGAATGTGGTCTCTCCGACATAGGACAAACTAAAAGATCAATTAAAAACCCGCGTCAAAGAACATATAGCTGATGTGAAGAATCGACGCTCCGGGAAGTGTGCAGTCTGTGAACACGTACTGGATCGCCCCCGTCACTACATCAGATTTGATAGACCACAAGTCCTCGCTAAAGAACACCGATTCCTTCCAAGGATGATTCGCGAGGCTATTGAAATCAAAAAACATCCTAATTTCAATAGGGAAGATGGCTGGGTGCTATTTATCTATATATATATATATATATATATATATATATATATATATATATATATATATATATATATATACTATCTGCTTGGGATCCTATAATAAATAAAATTAACTCCCAAGCCAAGCATACAACTGCAAGAGTTCAAGATACCATAAGTTCATACTGTGTAGATCGGAACAAAAGTTAAATTTTAATCTATGGTAACTGCGGTTAACTATGACATCTGGACGTTGAACGTCTCAGTCCCACCCGTGACCATGAGTGCTGTAAAGCGTTCGAAACGTCGGGTATTTAAAAAGTTAAATATACGCGATAAATTCCGTAAAAACTAGTATTATTTCAATATTACACACTTCTCACACACCATTCACACATATCATTTACTTGCTCCTAATGACGCCTTGTGATCGACCCTACACTCCGTAATTCAGTAAGTTTGTGTTTCACTATAGCAGCCGTTATAAATTAATTATCCATAGGCCATTTTGGCCGACCCTCTAGTTGCTCGTCGAGTTGGACTACTGATGGGCCCTAGTCCGGTCGACTTTTGTCGGGGTAACTGAGGGCGGTAACAATCCCTAAGAAGTTGAAATAGGGTTTAAGAGTTTGTATAAAACTTTTTATTTTGGGAGTCGATTGACTCGATGCTTATTGAAAGTACTGTGCAAATAAAATAAATGAATTCATATTTTGCGATTTCAAAACAACCCATTACGAGGAGAAGAGGGTATGGAGTAAAAATATTTTGCTACTTCTCAAAACAAATCTTTATTGGAGTGAGAGGGGAGGGTGAGAGGATGTTCAATGATGTATTTTTCACGGGGAAATTTCATATTTATATGAAGAAAAATTATTAAGTGGTTTTTGGAACTAGAAAATTCGTACGAATGCTTTTGAATTAAAATAATGTTTTTATTAAATCAGTAAATAATAAATGTAATTTTCTTACTTTTACCCGACAAAGGCGATAAAAAGGAGCGGGGTGTTTCTTACTCCTCATGTTTAAATTACTTACTACTCATAGACGGAATAGCTCATACACTAATGTTAACTTTCATAGTATATATTTACTCTAAATGCGATCTGATATGGAGCTATTTAATAGCACCTATCTATTAAAATATGAACAGAGTAAAGAGTTTAATTAAAGAGCAAAATTGCAGCCCATATATAACTAGCACACGGCTGAGTTTAGCCATTCTGAGATTGTTGAGAGGGTTTCCTTGGGGCGGGGAAGAATCCATCTCGCTGCCTGTGACGTGTTGTCCTGACGCATTTGTTCTCTTTAAGTACCTACTTAATTTCATTACTTTTTTAATTTAATTTTAAAATTGGTATTTAGTAATAAAAGTGGATATTATTATATTTATATAATTACTTGTCAAAGAAATTCTTAAAGTTAGACAAAATTCTTATTTTATTAAAGTAATATTTTTATTTTGTTTACTGTTAAAACTATTGGTAGCAAACATTAACTTAAAAATTGTAAGTATATTAAATTAAATAAATTATGAGTTCGTCAACACGCAGTAAGGCAGCGCAATGAATTATTTCCTGTTCTAATAAAAATCCTCTCATAAATATGTAAATACATCATTATGTTACATCATTTAATTTGTACTAAATTCATAGTCAACATCGAACAGATTCGTACATATTTACTTATTAACTGATATTTCATTTTAGTAAAATAAAGACTTAATATAACAAAAAAAATAAGCTTTATAATTTTTCAATGATTTATTTAAAAATTTGTGCTTTAGACGAGATACATCCATGAACAAACAGAAAGATAGATAAGAATAATAAAAATAATAGAAGTGTATTTTCGAGGGCAACACTGAAAGTTTTTAGAACTGTCCGATGGTAAACGATATAAAAAAAGTTCATATTTTGAAAATGAAACACTTCGCCAATATTATTGTGTACGTATTTTATTAATTTGTCATTTGTTTACGATTTGGTGGCAAATTGAATCTCATACCAATGTAATTACAAACAATAGCCTTCCTTACGTGAAGTACGGCAGGGATGTATTCTCTCGCTAATTCTTTTCAACATTTGCTCAGAGATGATTTTCCGTGAAGCTTTGGGTCGGGTAGATGTAGGTATTACAGTGAATGGTCAGAATATCAACAATATCCGTTATGCCGATGACACTGTACTTATTGCACCTACAATGGAAGAACTTCAGATCCTTATAGATAAAATTCAATCTGTTAGTTCAGCGTATGTCCTCAGTAACACCAGAAAAACCAAATATAAGACAGTTTGTAAAACACCACCTGCTAACCCTTCTCTATTATGTAATGGACAGCCTCTACAAAAAGTTAGCAAATACAAATTTTTGGGATGCTGGGTTGATGATACGGGAGACCACAGTCTTGAAATAAGGTGCCATAGAACAAGTCCGTAATGCTTTCTTTAAATTTAAGCCACTTCTGTGCAATAAAAAGCTTAACATCGAGATATGAGTATGATTTGCACGCTGTTATGTTTTTTCCATTCTTTTGTATGGCGTTGAAGCATGGACCCTCACAGACACACACAGGAGAATGTTAAGAATATTCTGGAAAGACAAAATAAATAACGTAACAGTGCTAAGTCGCATAAAGAAAAAACCAGAAGTTGTATATCTAGTAAAGACAAAAAAGCTTGAATATCTCGACCACATAATGAGAAACCGAAAATACGATCTACTGCAACTTATCATACAGGGCAAGATCCAAGGAAAACGAAGTGTGGGTCGAAGAAGAACATCTTGGCTGAAAAACCTACGCCAATGTTTTGGAAAGAGCATCCGTTCCTAATTCAGAGCCCCGGCATCAAAGATCCAAGTTGCCTTAATGATCGCCGACCTTCAAAAGAAGATGGCACTTTAAGATGAAGAAGCCCTTCTTTGTGTCAAACAGCCATAGGTTGTAATAGTGAATATTTTTATTACTTAAACAAACATCAAGTTCTACTAGATATTTTAGATGTTAAGAGTAGTTTGAATAAAGTAAATTTGCGTGAGAATGATGCCTGTGCTAGGTATGAATACGTGTGCGTGTGTATGTGCGTGTGTGAGTTCATATGCGTGTGTTTGTGCAAATGTGCGTGTTCCTGTACAAGTGCGTATGCGAGTGCAAATGCATGTTAAGAAAGAACACTATAACTCTTTTCCTCTTATCCGGATTCGTTGCACTGATGTCCGTTAAGTCACTAATAACATGGTCAGTTCACCTCCGCGAAATGGAACCAAATTGTGATGGAGACAGTATATTTTGAGATAAGCAACCGCTTGTTTATGATAGTCCTAATATATTAGACAAGACAGGGAGCAAAGATATGGGTCTATAATGTTTTATCATTGTATATTATGTACCAATGTAAATCGGCATAACTGCCTTTATAAAACAGTCAGACTCCTGATCCTACAGACGAATAGCAAATGTGTTTGATTATGGGAATGGGTAGCCTGTATATTTTTTTATTATTTGGCTAGGTATTTGGACAGCACCAGTAGCACGTTCTACCCGAAGGCCATTTATCAGGCTATTAATTTCTTGTCTGTCGGGGGATAAAAGAGCTAAGGATTTAATGGGGTAACGGTGGGACGGAGAATGGAGTTATCTGTTCAGATTTGCAAGATTTATTTCAATGTTAGAAAAGTTGACGTTAGCCTTATGAACTCTGTATTGTTGATTACGGCTAGCAAACAATTTTTAGATGGACTTTTCGGTTCGTTGATATGAGCTATATTTTATAACTCACATTTTCTTTTTGGCCGTTTCTTTTCTTTTTGAAGTTAGCACTCAACTGTATGCCGAGAAGCTCAAGATGATCAGTAAACTCTTCAGTCGTACCTCGGAAAGTAGGAGTCAGATCAAAAACACTCCGTTTTGTAGAGAACAGATATGCCTACATTTTGGCGGCTTTGAAAGTGACCTAATTGTCCTCATCCCATTTGGAGACCAGACTTAAGATCTCATTTATCCACTCCACCATGGCCTCTCTAAATGCACGTATTACCGCCCCTCCGTCTCTTGCACTGGACATGAATCTCTCTATGCTGTCATCTGCATACCCAACAATATCTGGTAGAAGTAGGTCTTTGATATGCGTTGAAGTAGGAAAAAGTCGCATAGAATACACTCCTGAAGAACTCCGGCATTAATATGCATTACGTCAGAGGAACAGCCATCTAGGACTACCCTGATCGACCGTTGACTCAGAAAGTTAGATATCTAGTTGCAAAATTTGGCAGGGATGCCGTAATCTGGTAGCTTACTCAGCAGACTTGCGTGATCAGTGAAACTGCTAGAGCTTCAACGTTCTTCTTGATGGCTTCACCCCAAAAGTGCTTGACATACACTCATTTTTGAGATCTCCAGTTAACTGTGCACGGTGAAAACCATATTAGCGGTCACTGAGGAAGTCATTTGTATCAAGGTGTGTCAGCAGCTTACTGTTTAGTAACCTTTCCATAACTTTACATATTACGGAGGTGATGACGATGGTTAATAATTACAGATATCGGTACGACTAGGACTGGATTTGGACACTTTACGAGTTTTAACAGAAAGGCAGTACAGGCGTCTCAGAACAAGGCACAACTCAGGCGCATAATGCTTAGGTTCCCTTACAGGAATACCATAAGGTCCACTGGCCTTATTAACGTCTAGGTTTTGCAAAGTTCTATATGGACTCTTCTCTTCTCTCTCTATATAAAATGAACTGATCTTAAGCTATGATATAAACCCAAGTTTAAAAATATCTGAGGCCCAATTAAAAGAATAGATAAACAAGAAATCACAAAAATCAACACATGTAGTTAAGATTTGTGTACATTGATCACTGAAACTAACATTGTAACCACTGCAATGGGCACATCATTACTACACGCTATAATATGCTACAAATAATATATTCAATAGTTATGCTTACACAGCAATTTTCATTAATTTGTGAGTAATATAAATTCAGAATTTTCATTAAAATAAATAAGGTTAAAACAAATGAATTTAGGTTTGGATTAGTCAAAATTAATGACCCACCGCCTACCCTCTACGGAATGAATGACGGGTATACATCTACAGCTGGCCTTAAAAAAATATTAATTTTCATATCTGATTATCATGTGACAGTATCTATGTATTCTACACTGTACTCTCGTTTACTTTTGATCTTATCGCATAAGCGTTAAACTAGACACGTCTGTATTATATAGCAAGTGAGTGCATCCAGTTTGCTACTTCATTTAAATTAATATTTAAGTCCATAAAGATTTCATAGTTATTTTGACGAACAAGAACTGACTAGACAAGACAAAAGGACATTTTATAATTTACTTTGTATCCGAGTAAACCAGTGTTTGACTGCTCTCAGTTCTGCTCTATTTTGTAACAGTATACTATACCATAGATATATACCGTAGACTATACCCATAACTAAAATCATACTCATAACTAAAATCCTTATTTGTGTCCCCATAATCATTTTTAGCTTTTAATATGAACTTCATCTTATAATATAAAATAAAAGCATTTCACTAAAAATATTATCTAACGGTTTTTATTTTGTTTATTAGTGATTTTCTATCACCAGTAAAGTAACGTAAAACATATTTTACATCATAAAATTTTCAACCTTATGCATATGGATATATAGATAAAGGAGGCTAAGTATGTTTTTCAGTATTGAAAAGTAGCGGAGAAGAAAGTAAAAGATTGCTTCATAGGCGGTTGGCTACGACAGTTTTTAATCATTTCGGAATATTATCGGGAAGACGCTGCTGTCCATATCCTGTTTTAGTTTCGCTATGTCGCTATTACGACAACCACAGGACGATATAGGGTAGTAGTGGATAACTAACTTTGCCCGACTATCTAAATTTTCCGTGGGATGACACTTATTTTTTGTTGACGGTTTTAATATGTGGTAACAGAGCAGGAGTCCCTTGTTTTAAATTATATAATTTAAAAAAAGTTTCAAACATGTTTGATTTTATATTAATACAACAATTATTTTCTGTAAAAATACTTCAATCAAATATTTTTTGACCAAAGTTTTCAACTTACGGTTAGAAATCACGCATATCGACATTTTGACGGTGGAAGGAAAAGGGGAGATCTCCCGCCGGGCAAAGTGTTCTGATTGGGGAGCTGCCAAAGCTCCGTGTGATAGATCAAAGCTATTCTATATATACTGGTTTTGATGCGGAACTTTGATAGCGCGATTTAGGCTGCGATGAGTTTTGCTTGTGACGTGACGACAGCGCCGCTACGACATAAAATGTACACAACTCCGCGTACCATAATTTTTTTTCAGTTATGATGCCGTGTGGGCCAGGATATTAAAGAATAAAACCTTAAAAATATTACCACATTGAAGGATTTGAACTTGCACACTTCAGCGTGGTAGACATATGCTTTCATCCAGTGCTATAGAGAAGATAAAAGCCAAGGCAAAATTAACATCAATCTCATTGCGCGCATGTTCCAATTTTGTTGCTTTGTGCGAGAAAATACTGAGATAACGAATTTTCACAGAAATGAGGCTTCTAGCTAACTAGATTGATTTTTCGACCCCGTAAACCCCATACTGTAAATTATTACAAAATTATTAGAACCGTTTTCGGTGCCGCGATTTCAAACTAACAAACAAAAATATAAATAATGCTAGTTTAATAGTATATAATAGACCTCTATCCTCAACCTTCGTAATAAAACGTATTTATTATATATTCTTTCCCTCGGAGACCTTAATGGTAAAGGCATAGTAAGACTGACTGCCTCAATCAAGAATAAAGAATAACCTGCAAGTTTCAGTATCGTACGTATATTTCCACAGAGTCTAAGTGAAGTAGTATACGTAGTTATTAATATTAAAATCAGGTCTTGCAGTTGACCAAAGTATAGAGATAATATTATAATAACAAGATAATATTCTTTATTTGCTTTCATATAAATACGCAAGTTTAAATTTCTTTCCATGATTAAGACACCAAAGGAATTGTTGATTGATTTCAGCTGTCAAATTTCACTATCGCATATCGCAATAAAATGCACGATCCACCACTTTGCGAGTTACCTTTCTCGCAAAACTTCTGTGTGAAAATTCCTAATCAAACATTTTTGCACCGACATGAATTAGGGACGTTCATGAAAAAAAAATCCTGAACCTTTGATTCCTCTGGTGTAGGTGGCAGTCGCTCGTGTCGTGGCAGTGGCTCGTTTGCCCCCACTTCTAAAAAAAAGCACCGTACTTTAAAGAGATAAATAATATTCAGCCATAAACGCAAAATAAACGAGATCAAATTAAAAGAGATTTATTGGAAATCGCTTACGTACCTGCGGTAGAATTAATAGCTACAACGGCGTAATGCTATTAGGTCATGCGCGAGCCATCTGTTGGGCCTCATTTGTCTAAGTCAACTGTCAGATAAGCGTATTAATGAAGTCCACAACAGAAAAATCGTTTATTTTTTCCAAAGCATTTTGTCTATAGCATTTCCATAATCTGCAGTGGTATTTTGGTACATTGGTATTACACTAGTACACTGATGAACATTGCCCCCCTAAAAATACATCTCTCTATTTAGAGGGGGGCTTCCCTACACTTCACTGCCATCCGAGAATCAAGATCACAATAAAATGCGTTAGAAGTCAATTGTGCAAATCTTATTATCTAAATATAATTTTATTTTAGGTACAACACATTTACAAGATGCTTTACCGCCGATCTATCCTATATATACTTAAAGATGATGAGATATTCTGACAATTTATAAACTAATTAAATAGCAGTTAATTTTCAGTATGCGAATCAGCCATATTCGATCCCAGTAAGTGCCAGTGGTTAATAGTAAATTACAATTGGCTTGGTAGGGTAACGGCTAAAGCCTTTGGCTCCAGCGCTTCGAACTTCGGATTTGATTCGCGGTCATAATAAGTATTTGTAAGGTCCGCAAACAATATTTTCGAGTCTCGAAAATCTTGTTATTTAGTTTAATTGCATCCCAGGGTAAATAGTGAATTAATCGCACTAATTCGGTACTTACACCAAATACCATAGATTAAGTATAAACTAATGTTAGAATAGTTTAGCAACGCAAAATAGAAACAGGATAATGTACGCGTATATTAGATCGAGGAAGATAGGCTAGACCATTCACGTACAAGTTATCGGATTATATCGGGCTGAAGTCATTCGTGTACAAAACAAATTCTTTTTTTTTATAGGATAGGGTGACAAACGAGCACAGTCCACCCGATGGTAAGTGGTTGCTGTGGCCCATGGACATCTGCATCCATCCTCGGTTACGAATCAAAATGCAGATGCGTTGTCACCCGTGAGGACTAAGACGGAATGCCTCGTTTCCAGTAAAAAGGGTCTTGTCAAAATTCAGCTTGTATTTGCAAAATCTCAGGTTTCAACGTGAAAATTTGTGTTTAATAGACGTAATTAATTATAACTAGGTGTGTAGTATATATTGTTACGAGCTTGAGGTTCGTGACAATAAAAATTGCCGATAGAATTACCTAAATTAACACTTTAATTTACTTTACACTAATTAAAGTTAAAAACACTAATAATTAATCACACTGATTCACTTTATTCCGCTCCGAAGCTTCGCTTGTGTCGCCAACTCTAATACTTCCTCGATCGCATCTTGCAGCGCCTATTTATATAAATTAGCACGGAAATATCCACAATATTCAAGTAAACACGCGCAAGGTACCGAGAGTTCAAGTTTCAACTAGGCGCTAGTGCCGTCGACTAAGGCGCGTAACACTGCCCCCTCCTAAGACATGCTCGTCCCGAGCATTATATAACGCGCCAGGAGATCCACATGGGCGATCTTAGGATTCCCTCTTGCGCCTTTCTGTAACGGCTCCGCAATGTCTAGGGTTGTCCTATCCCATGGTGCACCAACATTGTACAACTTCAACGCACCTCTACTACGAGTCTGAGGTCCCTTTACAGCCGCACAACTTGTACATTTGCGACACCAGTCCTTAACGTCGTTTCGACATTGGACCCAGTAAAACTGTTCTCTGATCTTCAGTAGAGTTCCTTTAAGTCCCAGATGGCCACCTAAACAATCATTACGGTACAGCTGTAGAACATCTGGTACTTTAGCTTTAGGGACAACCATTTTCAAGTGACAGCTGTCTCCCCGAACATTTTTCACGCGATCTTTAAGCTGCGCACGAAAGACGTGTTCCAGGTGAGCGTCGCCATATCTCGCCTCCAATGCCTCAAGGAGTTGCTCACAAGTCACTTCCTCACCGAGAGCTTCCAGAACTGTTAGTGCCTGGTCGCGTAGGCCTAGTGTGAGAGCGGTCATGGCCTGACTTTTATTCCAGCCGTTCGCTTTCATAACAGTCTCGAACTGGATTTTGTAGGCTGACCAGGAAGAAGTCCCGTCGAACGGTGGCACCTTGAACCCACGTAGCGAAGGTGCTGAAGCTACTACGGGAGCTGTAGTTCCATCCCCAAGTTTGAGTTCATCCAGCGTTTTCTTAACTTGGTTGATTTGGGTCTCAGCTTCCGACAGGCGGTTATCATGTTGAGCAACCTTATCCTTCACCTCCCATATCTCTTTCCCGAAGGCAGCGTGAAGGTCCTTCATGAAAAGCATCTGTTCTTCCTGGCCGCCCCGCAGCTGCTCTTCCAACCGACAGACCTGTTCCTCCTGTCGGCGAGCCTGTTCCTCCTGTCGGCGAGCCTGTTCCTCCTGTCGGCGAGTCTGTTCCTCCTGCTGCTCTTTCAACAGACGGGCCTGTTCCTCTCGTCCGCGCTGCAGCTGCTCCTGTAGCATCGCCATCAGAGCACCTAAGTCAGGTGCTGCAGGTGTAGGAGCTACTGACGGGCCCGCAGCCTCCGTGGCTGTCAGTTGGCCCTCCGACGTCTGCGGCGTTGCACCACCAAATCTCCTCTGGTCCGTCTCATGCTGGCGTTGACTGCGGGTACGGACACCCTCCGTTTTCTCCTTAGGTAAAATCGGCATGATTTTATCCCACTTCTGACACCAATTGTTACGAGCTTGAGGTTTGTGACAATAAAAATTGCCGATAGAATTACCTAAATTAACACTTTAATTTACTTTACACTAATTAAAGTTAAAAACACTAATAATTAATCACACTGATTCACTTTATTCCGCTCCGAAGCTTCGCTTGTCTCGCCAAATTTAATACTTCCTCGATCGCATCTTGCAGCGCCTATTTATATAAATTAGCACGGAAATATGCAGAATATTCAAGTAAACACGCGCAAGGTACCGATAGTTCGAGTTTCAACTAGGCGCTAGTGCCGTCGACTAAGGCGCGTAACAATATTTTTAATATTCCTATATTTATTATTTGTCGAGTTATATTTATTTATTTATTTATTTATGTATTTATTTATATATTTATTTATTTATTTATTTATTTATTTATTTATTTATTTATTTATTTATTTATTTATTTATTTATTTATTTATTTATTTATTTATTTATTTATTTATTTATTTATTTATTTATTTATTTATTTATTTATTTATTTATTTATTTACATCCAACTTATATCTAACGTTACAGGTTTCTACCCAATGCGATAGATAAAGCACTATTTACAATCCTATATTACCTATATTACTATATTAACTTATAGTTAATAGCTTGCTGTGGGGTTGCAGCATGAGCCAAAAATCGGTTAGCCGAGTTATACATGCTGTAAACGAGGCTATTATTGAAAAATTATTGAGAAGATATATAAAATTCCCTATGACCCATGATGAGCGGCGAGCAGCTAAAGAAAAATTTAGGAATGCCCCACAACCATTTCCTGATGCGATAGGAGCTATAGACTGTACACACATAAAAATTCTAGCTACAAAAATTCATGAAGAGGCATATGTGAGTGGTCACCATAAGGGCCATTCATTAAATGTACAAGTTGTAAGTTTATCTTCAGTAATTATTGTTTACCTATTTACTTGCTAATTAAATTTGGGAGCGGTGCGGAAGCATTTTAAAAAAACTAAATATGGCTCGATGACATTTATTACTATTACATTATTACATTACAATAATGTATTAAAACTATTTCAGTGCAATACTGACATCCTTAACTAAGTGATTACATTGCTATGATGAGAATTATAATAAATTATTTATTAATACTTGTACTAAAAGCAAGGGCTGTTATAAGATGGCCAAAGTAAGTCTGTTGAGTGAAAGTATGGGGATGACACCTTGGTTTGGCCAGCAATAACAATTATACAGTGGAGTCAGCGTCTTCTGTAACATGTTTTCAGTAATCCAATATCAACATGTTATTGTAAAATTATGGCTACTTGCAATTGAAGGGATAAGTGGACAAAGATATTAACTAACAAATAGTTCCAAAAGTAAATTAGTAATTAAATCTTAGTTTAACAATACAGTATTAGTACAAATACTTAGATAAGATTAATTATTGTATATATATTATATTAAAAATAGGTTATTCTATGCAAATTTATTAATAAACAATGAAAATGTGAGCATATCACCTTTGTTTACTATGAACCATATTAAGTTTTGTTAAGAAGAACTTATAACGGTTCTATGTATTATTTATTATATAATATAGTTAAATTATTTAAATATCTAGTGTCCTACATTATTAAACCCATTGTGTAAGTGATGTCTGAAACACAGGTACTCAACCTAGTTCAGGCAGGTAGCTAATATTATAAACCTGACTTTTTTGTTTTTCTTTTGTATATTCCAAATTATTAAGCTACACATAGTTTTAATTTTATCATAGTATGTTATTTTTGTTAGACTTATTGTTACTTTATTTAATTGTAATCATATTTATTCCTGTATGTAAACATGTGTAATTGGAAATGAAATAAATATTTATTATTATTATGTGGTAAAAAAATTAAATACTTACCATTATTTATATGAAATAGTTTTATTATAAAAAAACTATGTTTTTTACAAGGCTATTTATTAATTATTGAGATTTGTAGAATAATTATGTAAAACCACTGAGACTGAGACTGAGACCTTTCCACCAGTCTTCTTTCCAGTGCCAAAATAAGACCTATGCCCATCTCTACTAATGATATGGATACCTTCATTATAAAACCATACTTACCTCAAATAAAATGCTTTGATATGGGGATTTCAGGTAGAGGCTGAGTCTCTTGCATGTCAAAATATATGTTATATCTTGTCCACTAACACCCATCTCTTTTTCTTGTTTTTGTAACTCAAAAGCTCTTTTATAGTCATCAATATGTTCTTCAGTGTGTGTATTTGAATCACATTTGTTACACTCACTCTTCTAGGCTGATTAAATGATATGTTAACATTTTGTATTGAATATATTGCTATAAGTGCAATCCTTGATGAGATTGATTTGGTAGTTTTCTTTTTTTCCCCTACATTTTTAAATATGCATTGAATACATCTTTTTACCAGAAAGTAATGGATTTAAATACTGTTTGTAGATATTTTGAGTAAAAAAATAATGAGAACTTTCAGAGGGAATACTTCTGAAAAGGAACCGGTCAGGCTTAAACGTTCAACTAAGAAACAGAAGGGAGGAATCGAGGCTTCTCTCGATCTGGCCTCCTATCACGCCTACGTTGGGTTCGGGAACAACGTATGTGATCTCCGCAACGGAGTAACACACAAGGGCGATAACCTCTTCCTTTTCAGAAAATAGGTTCAGGCGGGGATTACGGGTCTTCCGAAGTTGTCCAGGTCCCAACGCCTTAATTCTTCGATGTGGACTGTATAATTTTGAGGGATGAATTTCTTAGGAATAAAACAGCAATTATCTTCAAACTTTTCCCTATCACTTTCCTACACTTTTTCTTCTTATTGACTGCTGGTTTTGCACTTTTTCCTGAACTAATCCTGAAGGATTCCCGAACGAATTGCAAGAAAACTCGTTTACTGAGCTACCCCTGAGCTATACGCGAAAGTGAGCCGCGCCATTTGTGCGCTCGCGCAACTCAATTACATCAATTTGTACTATCATTCTCTCACGGTTTTCTCAATAATTTATTTTGTATAAGACATACATTTATACAATTTACTTATAAAGATAGCACAAAAAATATCTTTACTACGATATACGTTACATTTTTATATCACAAAAAACCTTTTATTTATTTAACAAAATATGCCTATTGTACTCACATGTTCGAAGTTGAAATTTCTTAAATATTTAACATAGAAAGTTAAAACAATGTTTTCCACTTAAAATTATACATATCTTAACCAAAACAATAGTTTGATTTACACTTTCTCTATACATTTCACTATTAAAACACTTTTAAATTTATTATACAAAACTATCATTATTTCACTTGTTCACAGGAATTTTCACATAAAAATAACACAGAATTCACCTCTTTTGCACGTACAATCAATCTGAAATATTTTACAAGTCATTACATACATAAATTGCTGAAATTACAAATATTTAAATCTTTACATATTTGGCCTCCTAAGTACGTGGCTAGCGTGCGTCTATGATCTCACACTATTTGAACAACTAACTTTTGCACGGCTATCGACTATCAGTAAAAATGGAAAGTCTAATATCAACAATAATAGGTGAATAAATGCTTTTACACAATTCTCAAACTGTAGAAAATTATTTCTAATCGGATTCTTATCAGTTATCATGTTTCTTATCAAACAATATAAGTGAATGTTCTCATAAATCAATACATTGAAAATAGGCATTTGTTTTCATACAAAACATATCAAACTTATATAAGACAATACTTATGCAATCAATTTCCATTAATTCTACTTATGCACAGCGATTATCTCGACCGGGGAACAAATCCGGTCCCTAACTTTATTTTGATATTTCTCAACAAGCAATTTTGATATTTCTCAAAAAGCAACGTATGTAGAATTTCCTCTCGTGGGCTCCTTTCTCTGAGCGTAGCGGTCAACGCAATTTTAATTGATTTTACTAACTTCTCCCAGGCGCCACCCATGTGCGGTGCTCCCGGAGGGATAAATTTCCATTTAATATATTTTTTAAATGGCTCATTCTTTATGCCCTCATAGCACTCTTTGCATGCTTTCAATAATTCTTTATTTGCAGCTTTGAAATTTGTCCCGTTATCGCTGTATATAACGAATGGTTTGCCTCTTCTGGCGATAAATCGCCTCAATGCCATTATCATTGACGCTGGTGTCAATGAGGCTGCTAATTCCAGATGTACTGCTCTGATGGTTAGACACATAAATAAAATACCCCAACGTTTTTCGTGTCGCCTTCCTATAGTCACACTCATAGGTCCGAAATAATCCACGGCTGAGCATGTAAAAGGTGGTTCATTGTGAGCTATTCTTTCCAGAGGAATATTTCCTGGTGGCACGTTCTGCGGTTTTGACCTGTATGTCCTGCACCACTGACAATGATGTGACACACTTCGTACTACATTACGCAAGTTCAAGACATAAAATTTTTGGTTCACCTCATTCATCACCGTCTGGTGATTGGCATGTCCAAAATGATGATGAACTTCTCTAATCATCATTTTAACGATTTCGTGTTTACCGTCTAATACGACAGGTTTTCTACTTTCCTCGGTCAAATTAGACTTAAAAGGTAAACGTCCATTTAAATGGAGTAAGTTATCTTCTCCTATTTCCATAGATAATTTACTTAAGCGTGAACTTCTTTCAACGCTTTTGCCTGCTTTCAAGTATTTTATTTCCGAATGAAAACACTCGTCTTGAACGAACTTCCAAATTAATAATTCAGCTTTTTTCAAGAGCGCTATGTCCAACGCGCTATCGGGTCCTTTAACCGACTTTGCTAAAACTTCGTTGGAACACATAACCGACTTTTCGGCTACGTTGTCGGGTCCTTTAACCGACTTTCTTAAACTCTTTAATTTTTCTACCGCTTGTAAGGTGCGCGTAGTAGCCCCAAGGAATTTCTAAAAGCTGCTAAATCGTCCGTAGTCGGGTAGACTTAACGGTTCTTGCTTTCTCAGCGCAATTACGCCTTTTGGCAATTTTTCTTCACCTGTTTCTAAGCTATTTATGGTGTCCACTTGTTTGGGCCATAAATCAGGACTTTTCCTGAGGAATTCAGGTCCTTGAAACCAGCGATGACTTACATCGAAGGTGGAAGGAAAATTTCTAGTGGCGTCGTCTGCCACGTTTTGTGACGTTGGAACCCATCGCCATTCACATGGCTTACTGTGATCTTCGATCTCAGCCAATCGATGAGCAACGAATGGTTTAAAAGCGCGAGGATCTGACTTAATCCACGCTAACACTGTACGTGAGTCTGTCCAAAATATTCTCTCGGATATCTCGTACTTACTCTCTTCACTAACTGATGCAGCCAGTCGACTGCCCATAAGAGCTGCTTGTAATTCAAGCCTTGGAATCGAAATTGGTTTCAGCGGCGCTACTCTTGCCTTTGCGGCGATCAGCGTAATCCGCCTTTCTCCTAGCTCGTCCTTGGTGACGTAATACACCGCGGTAGCGTATGCTTTTTCACTAGCATCCGTGAAGTTGTGTAATTCTCCCTTGCCGACGCCTTCAGCAACGGGTCTAGGTACTTCTAAGTGACCTAATTTCTTCACTTCCGATATCCATTTACAAAATAACACGTGTAATTCGTGTGAAACTTCTTCATCCCAAGAGATGCCTGTCCTCCATACTTGCTGGATCAGCGACTTCCCTTGAATCGTTATGGGTGATGCGAGTCCCAAAGGATTGAAGACTGACATCACAGCGCTAGTTATCTCCCTCTTCGTAGGCGGTCGTAAATCTTTTATCACCTCTTCCGGTGTGTTACGAAGACTTATGGAGAAACTTATTATATCCCGTTTGATATTCCAAATCAAACCTAAAGTGCGCTCTGTGTGCTCTTTATCTCCCAGCAAAGCACTGTCGCTCTTATATTTATTTTCCATTTTACATAAAACCTCGGGTCGGTTGCTAGCCCATCCCCTCAGTTGGAAAGAAGCACGTTTATGTAATTCATACATATCGTTTACTATCCTTTCGGCCGTCGTCACGTCGGGAAATGCCTGTAGATAGTCATCCATATAAAAATTGCTTTCCGTAGCGGAAGCTGCTTCTGGATAGATATGTGCGCTATCCTGCGCATTTCTATTCTTCCCGTACATAGCGATGTATGGTGATGATGCCGCTCCAAATATGAGTGACGTCATTCTATACTCTTCCGGTGGCGCGTCACGATTGTGCCGCCATAAGAATCGAAGGCTATCCATGTCTTCTTCCCGGATTTTCAGTTGCAGGAACATTTCTTTAATGTCTGCCATCACTGCCACGCTTCCTTCTCTGAATCATAGCAGAACTCCAAACAACGACTTCAATAAGTCCGGTCCGGTTAACAATGCATCATTGAGACAACGTCCGCCCGTCCTAGCGGCGGCGTCGAAAACTATCGTTATTTTCTTTTTCTGTGGGTGAGTCACTGCGAAGTGAAGAAGATACCACGTGCGTGGGGAAATGGAAATATGGTTCGCTTTCTCTGCGTAACCGTTAACGATGAGATTTTCAATTTTACTTCTCATATTCCTTTTTCAACTCGCTATTTTTGTCGAGCTTCTTTTCGATATTAAACAGGCGACTTTCAACCTGCGCTCTATTCGACGGCATGCACTCATTATCTGTGCGCCATAACAAAGCAGTCTCGTGCCTATTATTAGGTATACGACGTACCGTTTTGTTCAAAATATTTAAAGCTCGTTCTTCTGGGTCGTTCGCGGGCTTTCGCGCTGACACTCCCAGAGATTCCAAACTAAAATAATCCTTGAATAACTTATCCATGTTCTCCTCCTTCTTGGTGGAAATGTGGTTAACAATCTTGATTGGTTTGATGCCACCCGATATGTGACCATGTAAAACCCATCCAAGTTTAGTAAGCGATGCTACAGGTAGATTCTTACCTCCTGAAATTAATTCACGAGTAACTATGAGATGCCAATTGTCCTGGCCAATTAATATGGTAGGTCTGGACCTCTCATACATCAACTCGTCCTTAATCGGTGTCAAATGAGAACACCGTTGCAATAATTCTCGACTTACTGACTGCGGAGAAAGGTTAAGTGACTTAATTGTTTGTACACTTATCTCCTCTAAGTCGTTCGAGTAAATGCCTTTTATCTTAACGTTTAAGCGATACGAACTGTCGTCGTTAATTCGCTTACCTTCCACGGCTTCAATACGTAATTCTTCTTTACGTCCGCGAGGCGCTAACTTCTGAGCCATCCACTCCTCTATGAGTGTCATGGTCGATCCCTCATCCAGAAGAGCTGTTGTCTTGACCTTTCCTCTAGGTCCATACAACTCGACCGGTAAAATCTTTAAATATGCACATGCCAAAGCATTCACTGTACTAACAGTTGTAATTTGAGCCTCTTTACCCCCCTCGTCCCCTTGCGGCGAGGTATTTTCATTGGGGTATCGGTGTAGCATTCGATGATGTGATATTCTATATCCCTCTACACCACATTTTTTCGCTTTGCACTCTAACCTCCTATGGTTAGGTGACAAACATTGAAAACATACTTTCGCTTTTTTAACCGCGTCCCATTTCTCACGATTATTCATGTCCTTAAACTTGTAACAACTCACTATAGAGTGCTCCTTGTTGCATATAACACACTTATGTGTTACCCGATTTACAGGCTTGTCCTGGGTTATCATAACCACTTGTCGGTTGTGCCCTTTATTATTTCGGCGTTCTAGACGCTCGCTCGTACTACTTCGGCGCTCATAGCGCTCGCTCTTGACACGGTTGCGTACACACCCCTTTGCAGTGTGTACAGTTTGCTTCCTGAATTCAGGACGCTTCGGTTTTTCAGGCACATTTTCATTGCTTATGCAATCCAAATTGTTCACTCAATGAATTCGAGAATTTGGCCATCTTCTGTAACTCTGGCTCCAAATGATACTGAGCTCGATATTCAAACCATTTAAATTTAATCATAGTTCCGAGTTTCTCCACTATGCGGCTCACTAACTCCGGTGAGTACAAATACTGTGGTTGATTCAACGCTTGTATCGTGGCAACCACGTTCGTAATACGACTTGCAAAAGATCCTATATTCCGGCAATCTTCTGCCAATCTTGGCATACGCTTTACATTCTCGATTTCGGCTAGAATGAGCATCTCAACCCTACCGAATCTTCTTTCGAGAGCGTTCATTATTTCTTCCGGTTCACACAAAGTAAATAACAGCGACTTTACCGCCTCTTTAGCGGTGCCGTTTAATGCCCTCCTAAGGCGTGCAATATTTTGCACCCCTGAAAATTGGCTTCTTGTGTCTTCAAACACCGTTTCGAAAATTATCCATTCACCCGGGTCTCCATCGAACACCGGTAATTCCTGGAGGAAATGAAGCTGGGAAGACTTATCTTTTCCCGCTATCTTTATTGCACTCACAATCGCTTCGGTCAATTCTGACACCTCATTCGCGTGTGTTTTCTGTGCATTTCCTTGGTTGCGCTCGATCTCCGCCCCTTTGTGGCGTGATCCTTTACACGCTTCCTTATCAGTAATATCGGGTTGCGTTACACTAACCGGCGCGCTCATTATGGTCTGTTGAACCCAACTCCTTACGAAAGGTTCCACCTGAGTATTCCGCTCTTCATCATCCTCACTCGAGTCGATCTCCTCTTCTCGGTTGAGTCGTGCCAACTCCAATTGAGACTTGGCTAAGGCAGCAGCTGTCTGTGCTCGTTCGAGCTCTTAGCGTTCGAATTTAATCCGCGCCTCTAATTCAGCTTTCAGCCTCGCCGATCGCGATGACCTACTACCTCTCTGTGACCCTTTGTCACTGGTGTGCCCGATTACTGTCCTTGACGATGCCGCTTCTTCGGTCCTTTGACCTACTATTTCGACTATCGTTTCACTCCTGGATATAACGGATTGTTGTGCGGTGCTGGCCTGCGTACCACTGGTGTCCGTCCTGTTGCTCGTCGTTGCCATGGACGTCCCTGAGTCCCACGTGCATGTGGACGTATCGGTGGTGGCTCCACTTGAAGGAGTTGCCCCACTCGAAGCAGTAGCTGTGGTCACTCCAGATGGTTCCACCACTTTCGCCTTTCTTGAGAGCCCTGTTCTAGTCCTGCTTCCTTTGCTCCTCTCTGTCTGGTCTTGTGCTTTCTTCATCTTGCGGGAAGGTGATTGTTGGCCTACAGTCCCTAACTGTCCCTACGGTCCCTACAACCCCTTATTTACAACCCTTCTACACCCCAACCTAACCCCACTACACCTCCCCCCTTTATCTCCCAACCCTAAAACCTTACTACCACCCTAACAGCCCTATCAGCCCTATCAATCCTGAACGGGGCCTACCAAGGTGAGCCGTCCAGGGATGGAGTCGTGCAGGAATGGAATGGAGGAAAGGTTTAGGAACTGTCCCGCCAAGGAATATGACGAAACAGTCGAGCGGTAGTGCAAGCGCAGTCTCGCTCGAGAGAACTGCTCCACCCGAAGGTTTTGTGCCAGAGCCCGACCATTTGGCACCGTTAGGTGGTCGGGATGTATGCTGCGCTTCGTCGCCCAGTCGCTGGTGACGCCTCGTCCAAGCGCCCTCCTCCGGCCGCGATGCAGTCAGGTGCCCACGAGCACCCTCGCACGGCAGCAGCAGCGGTGGATGCTTCTTCTTGCACCCTCTGATGACCCGACAGGAAATGCCGGACACGGTCTTCCGACAGGAAATGCCGGACACGGTCGTCCGACAGGAAATGCCAGACACGGTCGTCCGACAGGAAATGCCAGACACGGTCGTCCGACAGGAAATGCCAGACACGGTCGTCCGACAGGAAATGCCGAGCATGCTTGCCCGACAGGAAAAATGCCAAGCCCTGCTTGGCCACGATGAGTGCCTTCACAAGACACTTGCGCCTGGCTGCGACACGTGCCCCATGCGAGCACACGCCCTAAGCCGCAATCCCGGTTTTCTTTCGTCCGGTAGTTCCAGGTCCAGTCCTACTGCGCTGACCTGGTCTTCTGGCCTTTGGCCCTGTTGCTTCAGCTCAAACCTCCGGCTTCCTTCGGTTGCTGATCTTCACTGGGCTCCGAAGGTCTTCTTTCTCTATAACCAGCAGTCCACAGCTGGTTCCTTGATCCTGGCTGCGAAGGACCAATTGAAAAGGAACCGGCAGGACGTAAACTTTCGGGCTCTGAAACAGAAGGGAGGAATCGAGGCTTCTCTCGACCCGGCCTCCTATCACGCCTACGTTGGATTCGGGAACAACGTATGTGATCTCCGCAACGGAGTAACACACAAGGGCGATAACCTCTTCCTTTTCAGAAAATAGGTTCAGGCGGGGATTACGGGTCTTCCGAAGTCGTCCAGGTCCCAACGCCTTAATTCTTCGATGTGGACTGTATAATTTTGAGGGATGAATTTCTTAGGAATAAAACAGCAATTATCTTCAAACTTTTCCCTATCACTTTCCTACACTTTTTCTTCTTATTGACTGCTGGTTTTGCACTTTTTCCTGAACTAATCCTGAAGGATTCCCGAACGAATTGCAAGAAAACTCGTTTACTGAGCTACCCTTGAGCTATACGCGAAAGTGAGCCGCGCCATTTGTGCGCTCGCGCAACTCAATTACATCAATTTGTACTATCATTCTCTCACGGTTTTCTCAATAATTTATTTTGTATAAGACATACATTTATACAATTTACTTATAAAGATAGCATAAAAAAATATCTTTACTACGATATACGTTACATTTTTATATCACAAAAAAACCTTTCATTTATTTAACAAAATATGCCTATTTTACTCACATGTTCGAAGTTGAAATTTCTTAAATACCTATTTAACATAGAAAGTTAAAACAATGTTTTCCACTTGAAATTTTACATATCTTAACCAAAACAATAGTTTGATTTACACTTTCTCTATACATTTCACTATTAAAACACTTTTAAATTTATTATACAAAACTATCATTATTTCACTTGTTCACAGGAATTTTCACATAAAAATAACACAGAATTCACCTCTTTTGCACGTACAATCAATCTGAAATGTTTTACAAGTCATTACATACATAAATTGCTGAAATTACAAATATTCAAATCTTTACATATTTGGCCTCCTAAGTACGTGGCTAGCGTGCGTCTGATCTCACACTATTTGAACAACTAACTTTTGCACGGCTATCGACTATCAGTAAAAATGGAAAGTCTAATATCAACAATAATAGGTGAATAAATGCTTTTACACAATTCTCAAACTGTAGAAAATTATTTCTAATCGGATTCTTATCAGTTATCATGTTTCTTATCAAACAATATAAGTGAATGTTCTCATAAATCAAAACATTGAAAATAGGTATTTGTTTTCATACAAAACATATCAAACTCATATAAGACAATACTTATGCAATCAATTTCCATTAATTCTACTTATTCATATCATTAATTCGATATTTCTTTAAGATTCAACTAAGCATTTTCTTATTAGAATACTGTTGCTTGATAATTTGCTTTTTAGAAGCTATTCGTAATCGGTTAACTAATAAATTGAAATATTCTTATAGGCGCGTCGCCAACAACTTCTAATATGATTACATATGTAATTTTCTACATAAATTTGGGTTTATAAGTATGAGTTTTACCCCATTGTACTTAGAGCGCTGTCACGTCATTTAATTTAATTTTTGATTATACTTTTCTATAAGAAATTTGAAACACATTGGAAAATACAGTCTTACAAACTTTTATGTTGGTGCCATCATTAGGTAGAACACAGATATAAGTTGTGCTTCTTTTCCTTTTTTGGTTTGTTAGTGCTCTTCTGACATTTTCAGATCTGATGAATTTTGGGAGATACATTTTTTTCAGTGTTACTTTTAAGCTATAGTATTGAGAAAAGAGGTCAAAACCAAAAAACTTTTCATAGCACTTGTAATTGAATTTTGCTATGCATTATATGCTTGTCCTTAGGTTTTTCTTTACCATATTTTTACCACCTATGTCCACTTAGCCCTTCAATTATCATGTTCATGAGTAATCTAATATCAAAAGCTTAGTCAAAACAATTTGGGATCAACAGGTATTAAGGCTATTTCCATCCTGCATAAATTGCTTTAAAACATGAAGTATCTTCCCCTTATTATCTTAATATATATAAATTACGTGTCACGTTGTTTGTCCGCGATAGGCTCCTAAACTACTTAACCGATTTTAATGAAATTTACACACCGTGTGCAGTTTGGTCCAACTTGAGAGATAGGATAGTTTTTTTTGCCCATGAGTAACCCACAATTTATTTTTTGCGAATTTAAGGATTCTTAATAGGACACGACAGGGTCGTAGAAAAGGGCAGAACAACGTCTGCCTGGCAGGCTAGTTGATAGTAAAAAGTGTTATTGGATACATTTCATTGAGGAGTTTAAGTGGAAAAGTTCAAATTATACTCATTAGTCTTAAGGGCTTAGATTATATTTTTATTGCACCTAGTTACACTCCAGAACATCATCAATAATAAATAAATCTATTTATTATTTATTAGCACAAATAAGTACACTCCTAACTAAGTTTATTTTAAATTATTTTAGGTGTGTGACCCAGACCTGTTAATTTTGAACACCAATGCTAAATGGCCAGGAGCTAGACACGATGCTCACATATGGGCAAATTCACCTGTACGCTCCACCATGAAGCGACATTTTGACAATGGGGATCGCCGTACATGGTTACTTGGTAAGTTAAAGACCAAGGTTACTAGAACAGAATGTTTGTAAGACTGCCAAATGTACATTCGATGTTAAAACTTTTAGGTGATGATGGGTCTCCTCTGGAGCCATGGTTGATGACCCCAATAAAAAATCAACACCTTGGGACACCGGAGCGTAGATACACTGATGCTCATGGTTCAGCCAGAAACACCATAGAAAGATGCTTTGGTGTGCTAAAGTCTGTTTTTAGGTGTCTGTCTCATCAACGCCAGTTAATGTATGAGCCATATACAGCTGGCCTTATAGTAAATGCATGTGCAGTGCTACACAACATGCGTGTTATATATAGATTGATGGAACCATATGTCACCACATGCACAGAAATCATTGTTGATAGCTATAACGATGATTACTTGGAAGATACAAGTAATATGTTATGTTGTAATGTTGTTTAGGTAATATTAAATTAGACTACGTTGTTTTTGTAATGTTAGAATAATTTTAAAATTTTATGTTTTAATTACAGAACGAGTAACTGGCACTGGGAAAGCTGTTGCAGAGCGTATACAAAGAAGACTTACAAATACTGCTTATACTTAATTATCATTAGTATTATGTTATATTAGAATAATCTTAAAATTTTATTACAGAACGAGTAACTGGCACTGGGCGAGCTGCTGCAGAGCGTATACATAGAAGACTCATAAATACTGCTTATACTTAATTATCATTAGTATTATGTTATATTAGAATAATCTTAAAATTTTATTACAGAACGAGTAACTGGCACTGGGCGAGCTGCTGCAGAGCATATACAAAGAAGACTCATAAATACTGCTTATACTTAATTATCATTAGTATTATGTTATATTAGAATAATCTTAAAATTTTATTACAGAACGAGTAACTGGCACTGGGCGAGCTGCTGCAGAGCGTATACAAAGAAGACTCATAAACACTGCTTATACTTACCTATAGTTTTCTGTTATATTAGTAATAATGTTATTTTAGTAATGAATGAATAGTAAATGTTTCATATTATTTGTATAAAGTAATATAATGTAAATTGAATTTATTAAAAAAAAGTCCCGCTGGGTTTCTTGCTGGTTCTTCCCAGGACAGAGGTATTCTTCGAACCAGTGATAAACGTAAAAAATTACAAAAAAAACTATATTGAATAAAAATGATTCTATTCTATTAAGTGAATTGAAATAAAACATTAAACATATTAATTTATTTATTATTTTTAATAACAAGCAAATCTCCAATTTTATCAACAGCCTGTGCTAATAAATGAAATGCCTCGGCCTGAACTTTTGCTGCCTCCGCCTGCATTCTGGCAGCCTCGGCCTGAATGTTGGCAGCCTCTGCCAGCATCTGTAATGAAAACTATAGATAGATCGAGAAATGCTTGCTAATTCTCTCTAGCATGCTAGTGAATCTTTAGGATAATGTATGCTGTAGCATATAATATCTATTGACAAATCAACAATAGTTTACATTTTTTTTAACAAAATAAGCCACACGAGCACAGAGTCCACCTGATGTTTTGACTTGACGCATGTCTATGTCTACATCTCCCCCTCCCCCCCACTAAGAATCTAAATGCAGATGCATTGTCAGCCCTGAGGACTAAAATGGAATGCCTCGTTACCAGTCAAGAATTCAGGTTAGGGTCTCCGGTTCACTCCACTTATCGTGGTTATAGGCGTGGTTCTTCCCCAGTCGAGCCGGCCCCTTGCTACGACTATACTACTAACATAACTGCAGCATGGCTCTACCACGTAAAAATATATTGATTTTTTCTTCTGTTTAGTTTAGAATGTAGACGTGATGTTATAACATACCCTCATTTAATCTGCATTAGATTTTGCAACTGCCAGGAAATCCTCCCGAGCTATATTCGCTTGCTCGGCAGTAGATCGGCGAGGATTCAGATCTAAAAATACCCAAAACTTTTTGTATTGTAATTAAAATAATTTTTGGCTTTATTCTGCTCAAGCTGATCATCTTGTGAACTAATGTTTATATTATTAGCACTTAATTGAAATTCAGGCTTTTACTCCTTATCCTTCTGGGCCTCTCCTGTCGTACAGTGGGTGGTGTTGTAATGACAGCTGCTGCACTGCTGCCTCTCTCTGCTGAAGTAATGAAATAACACACATAAAATGATCACAGTTTTAATTTAATAGTATAAAGGTGAATATTTGCAAAGATTTTTGTTTGTTTATTAATCACACTAAAACAGCAGAAGACCTATATAAAATTTGGCACATAGACCATTTTATCTTGAAATAGTGGACAAAACAGTGGAGCACAAATATATAATGTATGTAAATAAGAATTGTATAAATAACAAAGATCTAACTTACTTATTTGTGGTGCTGCTGACTGCAGAGTTATTTCTTGCACCTGTTACTGATTAGGTGCTGGTAAAGCAACAGGTCTGCTGCCACTTGCTACTGAAATAATCAAATACATTAAACATATTAGTGAAATATAATCATGTAGAGAGGTAAGAATGTAGGTGTAAGAAAAATAGCAAACTTACTAATTTGTGGTACTGGCGATGCTTTATCTCTCTCAGTCTCAAGCAACTGATATTCATTACCTGTAATTAAAATTTGTGTTTTAATACATTGTAAGTAATTAAATTTAAATTGCAACAGAATTTACATTATATTTTTAATATATCTTAAAAACTTACCTTGAGACAAATAAACGACTTCTACCATTTCCACCCCAGCCTCCACCTCATGTTGTAATGTCTATAATAATTAGTAAAACTATTTGTTATTGTAAATTGCATTAAAACCAAAAACTATGATTATGAAGTTTGATTAAGTATATGAAATTGTATATAAGTGAATATTAATAGTATATACTACACACTACTGAACTCACTTCTTCCTCTGGCATAGAGTCAGGGCAGTCGCTGCCAAATGTGTATTCAACACCTATCAGCGACACAATTTTTTTCCACCTCAGTCAGTGGAGCAGTGGTGATGCCTTGGTTGCCGGTCCGCATCCTTTCTCGTCTTAATTTTGCCGCTTTAGTGCAGGCCCGGCTTTTGAAGTCTCTCCATACCTACAAAATAAATAATTATGCATTTTAAGTAAATATTAGGTACACTGGCGCTGCATAATGTGCTGGTCGATTTATGTATAAGCCATTAGTAGTAAATCAGAAAATTTTTTAGTAGAAACTTAACTGTTATCCACTGCTCAGGCGTCTTGACGGATCCGTTGGGAAGCTGGTTGAGCTCATCGGCAACTTCCTTCCAGCCCTTTTCAAAAATTTCCTTGCCCTGCAGGCCACAAAATTTTCTGGTGTACAAATGTGGACTAGCTTCCAGCTTGGACAATAATATCTCAAGCTCTCGTGACTCGAGATGTACGCTTACGTCTGAAACGTACATAGAAGTAAATATTCAAATTGTAAAAATTACAGTCTCTAAACAAACCATTCAATAAACAACGATAGATTCGAAATAGGTGTACACACATAATTATTTGGACAAGTTGTACCAGTTATACTTTTCGGGTTGTACTTACTTAACGCAGCTCGAAACCGGGCCTGCGCCTGCGTCACTGTCCCCCACCATTGAAAATATTATATAAACTATATTTTATATATTAAAATATATGATATGTTTTATAAAATGTGTAGCATAAAATAAATGATATGTAGGTAATGTCAACGTTGTCAAATCGAGACAGACATGTAATAGTGTTGCAAGGAGGCAAACTTTTACGTCCTTTGATATTTAACAAGTTAGTTCAATTCTTAGAAACGGTAAAAGCTACTTGTAAGTTACATACAAAATATTTTTATAAGAAAAGGTTTCTTCTATTTCTGTACAATTTTTAAAGAAAAGCAATTATTTTTATAAAATTATGTCATCTGGTGCCAAAAAGACCAAAGTACGTTTTTTAAGAAACGAGATTTTAGTCATATTATTGAAAAATATGAAACTTGTTTGTGCTAAAAGGGCGTACGTTTATTGATAGTCTTTCAAAAGATACTGTGTAAAAAAGGCCAATGTAATGTGTACTTCCATACTGTTTAATAAAATAAAATATATGCCACTGTACAGTACTGTACTGTTTAATAAACTACTTTGGTCCTTTTAGCTCCAGGTTACAGAATTACATTAATGGTTTCGCTTCTTGATTGATGATCGACTGATGTATATTTTACTACCCGCACGCTCTCTTCTTTCTTTTCTATCGTCCCGTAAAAATCCTCCGCCTTACATGGGCCTCTCCCGTTGAAGATTGGATTTGACTTAACTGTCACGCTTCTTAAGTGGATTTACGATCGTAGACGTACAGTCCAGTCCTTTGAACTTGTTGCCCGTCAATGATTTGGGTATTTTACGGCTGGCGTAAACGAAATGGCTATAGCGCCATCTTTCGGAAGCTATAATACCTTTCTGGCATTTCCCATCATAGATATACGTTATTATCAATAGTCACCTCTTACAAAACCCACGGAAAAAATGAAGTGAAGGATGCTCTTACTGCGCCATCACATGGCAATATCCAATGCTAATCAAAAGAAAATAAATGAAAATTTTGAATAAAATAAAGAACACACAAATTGTATTCAAAAAGCTACCTACATTTCTTCTTCATAATATGTAAACACTTCGTATTTGGTGTTAATCTCAGAGTTATATGTATTAATTTAGGCGTAACTCCTTCTTGCTGTCAAATATTTTTAAAAATTAAAATAATTTAAATTAATTATTTTCTGAGAAATTTTTTAAATAATATTCCATAGTAAGAGACTTGAGCTACGCTGAAATTTAATTTAAATAATCCTGTACTGGGAATCTAGCTACTATAGAATTTAGGCGAGCGCACAGAGCTGGCCGAGTAACTCCTCACACAAAAAATAATTTAATTGATATTTCCGTAAAAGTTTAAATTACCGAAACATTATGTTTGTATTTATTCATTTATTAGTTAAAGTTCATTGCAAAATAAAATAAAATGTTAATTTAGTATTTCAATATCATTTCATTACTATTTCATTTCATTGTTTAAAATTTTAAGCAGTATCCTTACTTAAAAATATTTAGTTAATATATTTTAATTTTTACTGTCGCTAGTTATTTCATGTTGTAGCATTTTTATAGGTCTCTTTTTGTTAAAAGTAATTTATCAAATTCTTTCTATGTAATCTATTTCGAGGATTAATTCTTGCAATACATCACTAAACCAAATCTTCAAAAAGATTAAGTCATTTTGAAAATTAGTGTCCACAAAACAAATAGACGATAAATTGTTTACGATTTTATTTTATGTATGTTTTAAGTGTAAAGTAACCTATATGCGTGTAACTGCTGAATACAAGCGTTCTACCTCTCTAGTATATATACAGTAATCTATGGTCCTACCTTTTCTGTGAGGAGTATAAACCAATTTGTTCGCCGTACTGCTCCAGAGCGTACTTACCGTAACATACTAAAAAACTAGGAATTGTATCATATTTACCTGTGAGTTTCGATGGTAAGAGTGAGGCCCAATACATCGCAGAAGTTTTAAGGGAACAATTTAGGAAGGAATCGCCACTGGGACCGGTGCAGTGGGTGTTCGACATTGAGAAGAAATCATGCAGTGAATTAGCCAGATTTATTATAAAAGTAGTCGCAAATGTCATAAAGAATATGGCACGCGGTAAGTCACCTGGATATGATGGTCTCAGTATTGAGCAAGCGCAACTTCAACTGCCATGTTCTTGCCACTTGGATACTTTTATCTTAATAAGAGAACCTATGTGTCATGAATACCTTATTATAATTATTATTATAAATACGTATCTCAGGAACTTATAAAGAGTACTTGTACAAGATGTAAAAAATAAGACCGTTGATGCTACCGACAAGACTAATTACAGTCCGACCTCGCTAGGCATTGTCATAGTGAAAAGTTTGCTTGATCGTCAATTAAGTAAACGCTCAACATATACATCTAAATGAGGCACAGTTTGGGTTTTGACCTGGACTGTCCACTGAAACTGCAATCCTACGACTCAAGCATACCATCGATTATCATTCGACGCGCCGCAAGGCCGCTGTCTTTCCTTATTTTACATAGTCTGTCTCGGGAATTGTGTGTTGCGTGACCTTGTGTGTGACGATTTATTGTGATATTCGACACCTACTCATACGCACTTGCCGCACTGCTTATGCCATCTACGTACGCGCACGGCACGGTGATGAATTTGTAAAGTAACGTCACCCAACTCGCACCGTACCGTTCGCGTCGTAACACGAGCACACCACACGACGCTAAATTCCTTTGTCACCACCGGACTCCACGCGTAGTTTAGGTACCTACAGAACTAGGACTAAGCCTGCAAATTAAGACGGCATCATCGCATCGCAGCTGTTGAAGTGTGGAACGCCATGCCGCCTCGCATTCGAAGACTGCAGGTGAGCACTCATTGTCTCTGAACACGCAATTGCCAGCTGGTCCTTCTTTCATGTACCAATTTAAATGAAATCAGCACCTACATGGGGCTGATTTAATTGAAATAGTGGGGACAGTGTACGCAACTGAGGGAGGGTGAGAGGTAGGTGCTCTTCAGACTGGGCAGATGGAAAGGATTAATTATCGAAAAAGTTAAGTATTTGGGCATTACAATGGATCAAATACTAACGAGGAACTCTCATCTCAGCACTGCATGTCATACTGGTAAAATTATTTTAGGTACGTGCGGTCGTATGGTTGGTATGAACCTATGGCTGTACAGAAGCATAGTAAGACCGATGATCACCTACGCTTTCATTGTCTGGTGTAATAAGGCCAACCAAAAGACGACTGCGGACAGACTAAAGAGTCCACAAAAAATTTGCCTGCATGGCAACTGGAGCGATGCGATCACCGCCTGGAGCAGCTCTTAATGCACTTCTTTGCTTAACGCATTTATTTAGACCAAGAGGCGAGGGCAATTTTGTGTAGGATTAACGCCCAGGGTGTTCTGCACTTGGTTTCCTAAAAATTGAGATCCATGCCCGACTCAATTCAGGAAACATGGGTCTAATGCATGATCTCAAATATCATGCGTCCACTATACACTTTAAAAAGTATACAGTAAAACTACCCTCCAGCGTAGAATGGCTGAATGAACAGGTTGTTTATGAGGTCAGTAGCCTTATATGGTACACCAATGGGTCAAAAATGGGCCTCGACGTTGGCTTTGGATTTTGTGGGGAATGCCCCAAATTCAAACTTAGTATGAATAAGGGTAGATTCACCTCTATCTTCCGGGCAGAAATTTTTGTCATACTTCAGTGTGAGGAAATCAATCTGCAAAACCATTTCGTTAATCACATAAACTATATAAGCTCTGAGAGTAAAGCAGCACTGCTAGCACTGAGATCAAACTTAGCGAAGTAGAAGCTAGTTGGAGATTGCGTGAACTGTCTAAATGCCCTGGGATGTAATAACAGAGCCGTTTTAAGATGAGTTTCGTACCACCCGGGTATTATAGGCAAATAAACTTGACGGTGTGCTTGCATGAGGGGACATAAAGAGCACACAATTTGAAACTAACCCATTTTGTGGAATTTAAAAAAGCCTAGCCCGATTGACCCTTGAAACTTTTTATCACAATAAATCACTTAAGATCCAGTCTGATACACCAGGTTTCGAACATTTTTTAAACCTAAATCAGGGCTTTTGATCGTAAATTCGCTTCAGAAGCCCGGTAAAAATAAACTGCGCATTCTGGCAAGTGCCCTGACTGGACACTGTTATCTTAAAAAGCAATTGGCCATCCTGGGATTAAGCAACCCAAGAATTTGCTGGTTTTGTTCCTTAATGAAAGAAATGCCTTTGCACGTCCTGGCTGATTGCAGATCCTTAATACGCAAACATAATGAATCTGGGAAACTATCTACTTTACCCAGAAGAAGTGAAATTATTCACAGCTAAGCAACTCCTATTTATTGAAAACATAGGGTTTAGCAGTAAACCATAGCCATAGCAGCGATCACAATAGATCTTTTATGTCGCAGTGATAATGGTTTATCTAGATCTGCATAGCTGCTCGCATAATAAAAAAAGCTATGCAGTCTGAATCTATGGATTTACCAAAGGTGTATCGTTTGAAAATATTGTCAGAACTTTGGAACAGTACCGAGCCTTTTCGTCTAATAACAAATAGATCCAATTAAATAAATTCATATTGAACATTTTTAAATTTTAAAAGCTATTTATGTGATGATTACGCCAGGCAGTAGGGGTAAAGATCATAATAAAAGAAACTGCATATCATGAAAATTAGAGGTTATTTGAGGACATGTTCATTCGTAATCCACCTTTTCGCTCTGGATTTTATGTTCCTGGAATTAATACAAATCTATAAAAAAAACACATTTAATAGTAAACATATATATTTTATTTAAAAAGTTATAGTTAAGTTATCCTATTGGAAAACCACACCACGAATAAACAAGGGCGGATGAAGAAATTGCCGGTTCCTAATTATGTAAACATACAATCAGCTCAAAGACAGACACCGTAGTGCAGTGTAGAATCTTGTTAAGCTACTGTTTCTATCTTACGTAACTGTTCCTGTTTTGCTATTTACAATTTAAATTGAGCTAATTTCGTGTATTGAAAGTTACATTTTTTTATTTACTAGTATCTCCAGTGGTAACATGATCTTTGTTTAAATGTATAATGTGTTTTGAGAATTTCATGAAAACTTATGACTTGTTGGTATCGTACTATATACTAAAGTATTGTAGAGAAGCAAAAGAAATAAAAGTAGCAAACGATGTCTACTGTGCTGCTCCAGTAGGTGTTTACAGACTTCACATCATGTCTTAAAACATTTTTGATTTCTCATCCACACTAGTCATTTTCCTTGTAATATTTTCGTTCGCCGTCAAGCTCGTGGAAAATTAAGTATTTCAAATAGTTCGCTACTGAATATTAGTAATAAATAATAATAATAAGAGTAGTAAATAAGATAATAATAAGAATAGTAAAGAGGCGTAGGGAAGTGACGACACCATCGGCGGCTGACGTAACAGTTATGTGACAAAACTGCTACGTCGGCGCAGTCAGTCAGCGCCCTGCCAAGAGGTGTGAGCGCCGTGCCTAGGCCAAATTGTGGGTGCAAACGTCCGTTTGTGCATATGACCCAACCACGAAACGGTGCCGGGCTTGGGCGTCTCCCGCTATTTGGTGCCCATAAAATGGATGATGGCTGCTGCCTGGGGGTCGCCGGGGCGCGTCTGGAGCTGGTGCTGAACGCGGCAGCATGCGGGCCGCCCGCCGAGCGCGAGGAGCTGCGTGATCACCTAGCAGCCCCCCGCATCCATCATCCCCACCAGAAGGCTTGGTGTCGACTGAACCTTCTCGGACTCAGCAAGCGGCACCCACCGCTGGTGGAGCACGTCGCATGCGTTGGACAAAAGCTATGAACTAAAACGCATTGCGGGCGTACTATAGGGTGAAAGGGGAAAAAACTGTAGGAATAGCGTATAGGGCTCGGATGCATTGCTTTTTTGCTGAGCTGGAGCCGTCTATTCCCGTCACGGAACAAAACCTGGCAGACCGAGTTCGGGACATCATGCGCTCGAAATGATGATGCCAAACTCGAACGACTACGACGTGAGGCTATTCCATCATCGAATGAATCAGCTATGGCTAGGGATGCAGCTCTACATGCGACAGACCAGCATACACACGTGGAAGCCGCCATGGATCTTCCAGTTGTGGTTGATTCTAACGATGATGAAATAGTCTGCTACGAACTAGAGCAAATGAGGAGCATATTGGATGAGACGATTTTGGAAACGCGCAGCACCCCTTTCGAAAATCGACTGCGACTTCCCCGCTATACATTATACCGCTAAGAAAGCGAAATCGGGCTGTCGTGAGGGCTCTTAACCTAATGCTGGTGACCTATTTGGAAGCCAGCCGGGACCTTTGCGAGACGGACTCAATTCTTTTTGGCGCCACAGTGGCAGTTTGCCGTACAATTGGCGCCAAACTTCCCATGGCTGGACGCGTTACTACACAAAGTAGCGCCATCCCAGCCTGGAGAAAAAGAATCGAGGACCGTATCGCAAAGGCAAGGTCCCTTATTGGCAGACTGACAAGCTTCAGGTCGGGTAATAATAGACCGAGGATTGTGCGCACCGTTAGGATGGCGTTTGCTGCGACAAATATCAGTTTGTCCCAGCCGGATATCACGCAGAAACTAACGGAGCGCATAGACGACCTGAAGCAAAAGATCACTGCTTGGGGGAAGCGAATTCGACGATTTACCGAGAGGTCAAGGCAGTTCAACCAGAATTGTCTCTTCCAGAGTGATCAGAAGAGGCTCTATAAATCATTGGAGCGACCAAAGGTATGTGGAGCGGTCCCAGGACCAGATCAGGCTGACATTATCGCATTCTGGCGTGGCCTGTGGGCAGAGCCCGTAAACCAAAGCGAGGGCCCTTAGATGGAAGTTGTGGCGAGCCAGGGTGCGAGTGTTACGCCTATGGACCCCTTCACCATAACGCCGGAAGACGTGGCTGAGGCGGTCCGTAGGGCCTCGAACTGGAAAAGTCCGAGGCTCAACGGGCTACATCATTACTGGCTGAAGGGGTTCATAGTGTGTCACGCTGTGCTCGCCCGACAGTTTCAAGAGGCTTTCGAGCGGAAGTCGCTCCCAAACCTCTTCACTACTGGGATCACTCACTTGATTCCTAAAAATCAGGATACCACAGACCCGAGCAAATACCGCCCCATCGCGTGTCCACCCACCATATATGACACTGACATCCATTTTTAGCGCGAGAATCACTCATCATCTGGAGCTAAACCAAGTGATGTCACGCGCTCAAAATGGATGTCGGAGCGGAGGTCGTGGAACCAAGGAACCACTCCTAATTGACACGGTCATTGGCAAAGTGGTGAAACGCAACCGTCAAAACTTCTCCGGCGCCTGGATATACTACAGAAAGGCATTCGACTCGGTGCCCCATACATGGCCAAAGAGAGTCCTCGAGCTGTACGAGATAGACTGTACAGTTAGAGACTTCCTCGAGCAGTGTATGGGGCATTGGAGTACGATCCTTTGTCATCTGGGCGAGCGGATGATGGCTGCGGAGAACCACATAAGGATAAGAAGGGGTATCTTCTAGGGCGATTGTCTGAGTCTAATCTGGTTGTGCCTTTCTCTGAACCCTCTCAGTACCTTACTGGAGAGCTCCGGGAGGGGATTTCAGCTACGGAAGGAAGGGTCAAAAGTGATTCAACTTTTCTATATGGATGACCTCAAGTTATTCGCCTCCAGTCGCTCCCATCTTATGGAATTGCTAAACATCACTTGTGAATTTAGCAATTCCATTAGAATGGAACTGGGGACGGATAAGTGTGCGGTCCTCAATGTTGAAAGGGGAAGGGTTCATAACTCTGAGGGCATAGACTTGTCTACTTAAGGACCCTTTCCGAGGGTTTTCCTTGTTTCAGCATACCGATACCAGGGTATGTCACAGAACATCGGTATCGATGAGGCTGGTATGAAACAGTCAGTTTGCGACGTGTTTTATGCACGCTTGACCAAAGTGCTTAACATCCTTCTGTCCGGTGTAAATAAGACACGCGCATATAACAGCTGGGTCATGCCTGTCCTCATGTATACCTTTGGCGTACTCAGGTGGATGCAGACCGAACTTAACGCCCTGGATAGAAAAGTCCGCACTACCATGACGTCCCATAGGATGCATCATCCGAGATCGTCGGTAATGAGGCTGTACTTGCCGCGAAAGCATGGTGGGCGTAGTTTTCTGAGCGCGCTCACCATGCATAATCGCGAAGTGTGTAGCCTCCGTCATTACTTTCTCGCAAGATCGGATGATCCATTCTATAATGACGTCATTTCTCGTGATGAAGGGCCTACCCTTCTATCCTTAGCCAACGAGCAATGGCAGGACCCAGCAGTGCTTAGCATTCCCGACCGGGAGACCGTATGGAAGGAGAAGGAGCTCCACGGGAGGTACTACAGGGCTCTACATGAGCCCTTCGTAGATACAATCGCCTCCCTAAACTGGCTACGTTTCGGTTACCTCTTCAGGGAAACCAAGGGTTTTGTCTGTGCAATACAGGATCAGGTTATTAAGACCAACAACTATCGGAGATACATCCTAAATGATGGCACCCTCGACGTCAGCCTAGCTTGTCACCATCCCGGGGAGTCACTTAGACATGTCACCTCTGGTTGTTCGGCGCTTTATAACTCTTAGTACTTGCATAGGCACAACCTCGCCGGACAACCGGAGGTCGCCAGTGCGCGTTTGGAGCTGGCACTGGACGCGACAGCATACGAACCGCCAGCCGAGTGCCAGGTGCTGCTGGACCTCCAAGCAGCCCCTTGCATCCATCATCCCCACCAGCTTACTTGGCGTCGGCAGAGTCTTCACAGACCCAGCAATCGGCACCCCTCAATGGTGGAGAACGCCGCATGCGATCGACAATCAAAATGAATACCAACGCATTGAGGGCGTATTTTAGGGTAAAAGGGGGAGAAGTTGGAGGTTTTGCGTATCAGGCTAAGATGCATCGCCTTTTTGCTGAGCTGGAGCCATCTATAACCGTCATAGAACAAAACCTGGCAGACTGAGTTCGGTATATCTTGCGCTCGAATATGTTTGGTGGCGCCAAATTAGAACGGCTACGACGTGAGGTTGTTCCCTCATCAGCTGAAAATGTTACGGCTGAGGATGCAGCGGCACAAGTTGCATAGCGACTTGCACACGTGGATGGCTTGAACACGTGATTGGCCTCGGCAATATGAGAGGTCCACACGGGACAACAAGAACCGTCTCTTCTAGAGTGATTAGAAGCTCTACGAATCATTGGAGCCACCAATGATAAGTGGAACGGGCCCAGCACCGAATCAAGATGACCTGTGATCAGAGCCCGTTAATCACCACGAAGACCCTTGTACTGAAGTTGTGGCGAGTCAGTGTGCGAGTATTACGCCCATAGATCCCATCATCATAACACCGGAAAACGTAGCTGAGGCGGTGCTTAGAGCCCCGAACTCTAATAGTCAGGGGGTCGACGGACTGCAGCACTTCTGGTTGGAGGGTTCATGGTGTGTCACGCTGTGCTCATCCAACAGTTTATAAGACTCTCTACCAGAAATCGCTCCCAAGCCGATTAATTACTGGGATCACTCATTTGGTTTCTAAAGACCAAGGTACCACAGACCCGAGCAAATACCGCCCCATTACGTGTCCACATAATGAGGCGGTACGTGTCCACCGTGTACAAGAAGCTAACATCCATTTTGAGCACGAGAATCACTCGATACCTAGACTCAAAAGAGAAAACATCGCACGCTCAGAATGGATGTCGAGCCGGTGGTTGTGGAACCAAGGAACTACTCTTCATTAACGCGGTCATTGGCAAAGTGGTGAAACGCAACCGTCGGAACGTCTCCACCGCCTGGATAGACTACAAACTTTTGGCTTGGTGCACCATACATGGCTAAAAAACTGTACAAGATTGACTGTACAGTTAGAGACTTCATCGAGCAGTGTATGAGTAAGTGGAGTAAGATACCTTGTCATCTGGGTGAGCGGATGACGGCTGCGGAAAGCCGCATAAGGATAAGAAGGAGTATCTTCCAGGGCAATTGTCTGAGTCCAATCTGGTTCTGTCTCTCTTTAAACTCTCTCAGTATTTACAGGAGGGCTCCGGGAGGGGTTTTCAGCTTCGGAAAAGAGGTACAAACATGACCAACCTTTTCTATATAGATGTCCTCAAGTTATTCGCCTCTAGTCGCTCCCGTCTTGTGTAATTGCTGATTCTAGCAATTCTATTAGAATGGAGCTGGGAACGGACAAGTGTGCGGTCCTCCATGTTGAAAGAGGAAGGGTAGCTAATTTTGGGTGCATAGATTTATCTTTGCCCGTCAACTTTAAGACCCTTTCCGAGGCTGAAACATACCGATACCTGGGTATGTCACAGGATATCGGTGTCGTTGAGGCTAGTATGAAACAGTCAGTTGGCGACGTCTTTTACGCGCGCTTGACCAAAATGCTTAACAGTCTTTTATCCTATGTGAATAAGACACACGCACATAACGGTTGGGTCATGCCTGTCCTTATGAATACGTTTGGTATACACAGGTGGTCTCAGACTGAACTTAATGCCCTGGATAGAAAAGTCCGCACTACCATGACGTCCCATTGGATACATCATACGATATCGTCGCTAATGAGGCTGTACTAGTCGCATGGCTTTTCAAACGCGCTCACCATGCAAAATCGCAAAATGTGCAGCTTCCGTAATTACTTTCTGGTGAGATCGGATGATCTTTTATATAGGGACATCATTTCTTGTGATAAAGAACTTATTCCCCTATCCTCCATATCCATTCCGGTGAGTTAATTAGACATGTCATCTCCGGTTGTTCGCACTTTCTAACTTTGAATACTTGCACAGGCACAAGTACTCAGAATACTTCACCAGGAGCTCACCTTGAAATGCAGTCTCGTGGACCGGAAATGTTTGCCGCGCTGCCCCAATGTGTGTTGACGAACTTTTTTCGTTGAATATTTTATTTTTATTTTTTCAGCCATGCGGATTTTCGCAAGATGTTTTCCTTCATCAGCACTTGGTAAAGCAATTAACAATTTCATTGCTAACGCTTCATTGTTCGCTCGCCTGTTGCAAATTTATAGCATATTTTAGACCTTAGAGCTAAGACATTTCTGAATAAATATAAGATAATTTTTAAGTTAGCATACTTGTACCGAGCCTATGTCCTATGTATCTATCAGTGTAAACGGTGTCAGTCAATTTCTTGATTCCTACCATACAAGATTAGTGTTGAAGCCGCTGTATTATTAAATAATGTAATTAATCCCTTGTTGGTTAATAAATATATTTTTATTTCAATTTCTATTTAAAACGTTTAAAAAAGTTAAGCCAATATACTCCTTTAATATGATAACACACAAGCTTACTTTACTTTTTCGCTCTTAAAATTTAAATATAAAATATGAGATCGTCCAGCATATTCGCTTGGTTTACATACATTTAATTATAAAACCCTCTAAAGTTCTCTTACAGAAATTCATTTTACGCGCCTGCGTATGATGAAGTGCTATAAAAGTTAATTAACTAACTTTGTTCCAGCTACAATGCAAATACGAGGATAGCATATGTGAGCCATAACTCAGTTCTAATTTAAATGTATCTGGAAAATGAAATGCAATGTAGCGCATATTTAATTTAGTTTTCAGATGTTCGTTAGAAAGGTCAGCGAGTTTTTTGGGATTATTCATGGCCGAGCTTAAAACCCGCTACTTTGGTGAATGTACGTAGTTGTCGGAGAGGGATCGAACTTTGTGGAAGACGTAGCAAGGATGCAAAACTAGTAAACAAATATGACAAAAAGTCGCAAGGCGATTAGCCCACATCAAATGTTTCCCCGTAGTGATGTGGTTTTTGAGAGGATGTTAGACACAAAATTCGACTCTCGATTAATAATCAAAATGCTGATGCTTTGTAAATCCTAATTAATATTATAGATTGCAGTAAAATGGGTCTCCGATTGTCGTCACTAACCACATGAAACATAGCAGCATTCAAAGAGTATAAAGGCACTACATCATTATGATACTATTTCACACTGGCATTCCGTGCAAGCGTAATCCTTTCTCCGTCAAGTCATTGGGCCCGTCATTTGTACAGCAGTTATAACATGTAGCTGCGTAGCTCTACCATGTAAAAGCATGTATATCAGTGTAAAGCTTTACCTTACGGTTGCCGTATAGTGACGACGTAAAGGATATAAAAACGACGTAAAATTCATCAACATATTTCAGTCCGTAAGTATCGTATGAGGCGACTGTAACCATCTCATTTACGCCAGGGCTTAAACATCTGCCTGACAAGCATGACAATTATAGTAAATCCATCTCACAACGGAGAAGCACGCGGCATGATCTCAGTAGACTTCTGCAGGTAAACTATGCAGACATGAGTAGACAGCAGTGGCGCCCGTGTAGCTACTTGTTTTGCTTGTATAAAACGAATGGACCTGCCGCCGCCTGCCGAAGGCAGTCTTGGTACTGGCGTGGCACGGTGCACTTGATGTATTCCGTTTTTTGCTTATCGTCGACTCTTCGGATAATTAATTCTTATTATAGTACAGTATAGTAATAGATAATTAAACTAATCATTATTCTCAGCTATTAAATTAGTCTCAGTACAATATATAGTTGATTAGTTCTATTCTTATTAATGTAGTCTGTCTATTATATAATTGTATAAAATGATATATTGTAAATTAATTCCATTTAAAAGAAATGTCTCGCTGGGTTTCTTGCTGGTTCTTTCCAGGACAGAGGTTTTCCCCGAACCAGTAATCATAGAGCTATATAGAATAAAAATGATTCTATTATATTATGTAAGCCTTTTGCATAATAACCCTGTACTAACATATATATATATATATATATATATATATATATATATATATATATATATATATATATATATATATCTTATTCTATCCTACATATATATAAGAACACACTACAATTGTCTCATAGGGAGATATTTGCCATAGTTGCCACACCTGGCAAGCGGATAGGCAACCGCTTTTTTATTTTTAGTCGTTTGGTATGAAGACGCAGCTGCTCATTTTCTGATTTGTTTTTCTAAGTCGTCTTTTACCACACCCACGGGTGATGTCTTAGTGGATATTCTTACACCGTCACAAGTACATGGTACATGTTACGGAAAGAGATTACATAACATTTATTATAAAGTAGGTAATCTTTTTCATTTAGATTGTTTGATAGAGTGCGTTTGATCGCTTTTAAAACGATTTTTCCTATATCAGCTACAATAAAAACAGACTTAGCAAAATTACACTTGGGCTGATTGTTGGGAGCAACCGCAATTTTTTTATTCTAGTCGCCGTTAAGAAAACGCTAGCAGCGTTTTCCTGATAAGCAACCATTTACTGGTTGGTTTTCCTCTGTTACCTCCCACGACACTAATGGTACGGCCAAAGTGTAGTGGATATTTTTTCACCGCCACTACATAGGTGGAAGTTTTCAAATATATATTAAAGTACTGGTACACGTGTCGGAGCTCTGAGACATACAAAATGTGTTAGTACACACGTGACTTCTTATGTTATTCTTTCTTATCACGTCTTTTTTAAAATTAATATCATGCTTGTAATTTCTCCTCTACTTTACATGTAAAAGGTTTTAGTTTCCTATACCACATAAAAAATTGACCTTAGTTTTTTATACTGTTTAAAAACTTTTAAGGATAGGGTACCTATGCCGGTAGTTGTTGTGATTACTATGCTCGAAATTGTTGACGAGTATATTTACCTGGGATATAGATCGAGAAGGTAAGACTCAACTTCAATCGAGAGGTTAATCGACGGATTCAACTTGGCTAAGCAGCGTTCACAAGATTACGACACATTTTCTTGCCAGGTATACCTCAAAACCTGACAACGAGATTGCTCAACCAGAGCGTGTTGCCAGTGATGACTTATGGATATGAGACTTAATTCTGCTGCTGCTGGCCTTATGAGAAAGCTCAAGGTCGCTCAGCTGGCTAAGGAGAGGGCTATGTTCGGAGTTTTTCTGCTAGATAGACTTAAAAATTAAGATATCCGCAGTAGAACCAGAGACATAGCCCAACGGTTTAGTAAACTGAGGCTGTCGCTTATTTGTTTCTACGTATTTCAAATTATAACGATTCTAAAGAAGTTTTCAATTAAAAAAATTGTGCGCAGTTCGGACTGCGGTAGAAGAGAAATTTTCAAAATAAATTAAATATAAAATATACATTTAATTTGCTTTGAAGTTTTTTTACTCAAAAAAACATTATGTATAAAGTTGCCTCTAAGTCGATCATTATCATTAAGCACTTAAATATTTGCAGCGACAGTAGTCTAGTGGCATGGCGCGGACCGCGAACTTAAAAGGTCGCGGGTTCGAATCCACCATTCGACTACCGTCGTGAACCACTCCTAACACAAGCATTTTCAGCTTACCAGGAGTGGTTAAAGGGAATATTAGTAATGTTAATTAATAGGATTACTAATATTTTTTCTTATAAAAAAAAGTAAAAAGTAAAGTAAAAAAACATTTGTATTAGGATTCTAAAGTTAAAAGTTTGTCATGTTGTGAACGCATAGTAGGTAGTTTTCAGGCATTCTATCTTAAGCCTTTTAGCTGATACTACTATATAGTCAATTGTTAGAACGAATTGTGAAACATGAACAATAGTGTCAAACTTATTTTCTAGTGTCTGTTTTTCTCATTTACTTGAAGAAGCGAAAATAGCTTTCGAAAATAAATACCGTAGGTAAGTCCTTAATGGGCCCCTTAGCAAAATATTGAGATTTACTTAAAAAATAGCTTACGAGCTGTCACTTTATTTAAGAAGTTTTAAATCGCAGTTGCTGAAATTTTTGCCATGAAAGTAAGGCTGGCAAACAATCACACTGCTTCTTGATGATCTTTGAATACTACAGCCCATAATTAGTCCATATTATTATCAAAAGTATATCTGGTTCTTGCCACTCACAATATTATGCTTCAGACGGCGGTTACATAACTCATCAGTAGACTAAAAACTTGTACAGGTTAATATCGTTACGAAAGTAACGTTAGAATTTATAAACCTCCCAAAATGCGAACAGCACGAACATCACGAACATCGCAGCACCCACTCTCCATACGATTCACGTTGATATTCTGGTGTTAAATTTGTAATAGTATAGTAATATTATTACTATAGATCAGTCATTATGTTCAAAATAAAAATATGTGGGGCCTATTTCTTGTAATGAGGAAAACTGCATGAAAAAGTTAATATTAATAAGTATTTGTAAGTAATTCGATATGAGAAACAATTTACATGTGTTAATTTTCGTCATTGAATGTGTTATATTTCCGTAATCTGAAAGGAAAACACCAAGTTTGCTTTCATTTTCATTCATTGGATCACGCGAAATACGTAGAGGCTTTATGTGCAATGGAGTCCCGGGAAAAACAATTTTTAAGTCTTGATTTAGAGTATTTTGCACGTTTTACTGACGCGTATTTTATGTTTACTGCTTTTTAAGTATTCCGTTACGGCCGGGTACACATTTTATGCGATTTATGAGCCTTGAAAAAATGGTAGGTATCACAAATTGTTAGCAATTGTTGTTGTAAGGATAGTAAAAACAATTAACTTTCTTACAACCTTTAACCAATTTATATTATAGAAACATTTGACCTATTAAATGAATTCATAGTGCAGTTTAGGTAGCGGCAGTAGCCTAATGGTTACCGATATGAATTACGAGACTAAAAAAAGCTGTTGTCTCATCTGCCATTCGACTTCTGACGTGAACTACTCCGAGTGGAGATCGTCTTTTTTTAAACTTCACGATCTTTGCTTGTATTTTTGATAGATCGTTTTTATCTTGTAAATATAGACAAACTCTAAAACATTGTTAAACAATAGAAAAGGCGCTCAAATTAAGACTTTATGATATTTAATACAGTAAATATGACAAAATCTACCAAAAGTAGGTAAGTATTTAATTAAAGAGTCTTAAATTAAAAGATCTCTAGGAGCATTTTAAGGTTATCGGGAGTATTAATAGTGTTGAGAGTACTAGTATCATTTTAGTGAACCAAAAAAAAAAATCTGTAATTTTTTATAGAATAAGGTTGACAAATGAGCACACAGTTCATCTGTTGGTAAGTGCATACTAAGGTTTAATTGCAAATAAATCATAATTCAGTCAGTGGTGCTGGGACTAGTGGTGACGGAGTTAGTGCATGCAATTGAGGGATGGCGGTATGTGCTCTTCAATCCAGGTAAGACACATCATTGTATTTAGTTAGCGAAAGGTTGCAAAATAATTAATATTTTTATTATAATGGATTCCCGCAAAGTAACGCCTGATTCTATCAATTATTGTGATATACATTAAACAGCTAAACAGAAAACTGATCTCTCTAAAATTGTATTATGTTAAATTACACAAAGTTTGTATCTCAGATCATAATTGATGTTTAAACCGACGGCTTCAAGTAAACTAAAATTAACTTAAACTAAATAGTATAGAGGCAATATTTATTGATATTTAACCAAATACTAAATCTTTTCGTCGTTGCTGTCGTTGTCCTTCAGTATTTATTATTTTACACGAAGAAAACGTACCATTTTTCGTTAATAATCTCGTTCTATATTTTTTATTTCAAGCCCCTTTTCCATTAACGAAAAACACTGAAAACATTTTCTGATTGCTTTCATTTCCGCCGCACTTAACAATTGTTGTTCAACACCGGCACGCGTATGTACAGCATGCTTATGTGTTTGTGAATTTAAGTATAAAGACACCTTAGTTTTATTTATACACATTTAATTTATAACGAATTTTATAATGAAGAACCGATAACGAAGGGAAAGCAGGATTCTTGAGAGACAACTTGGTATTAACAGTAATAAGAAATAGAAAGCACTAGACGTAGTGACGACCTCGGTTGTTAACCCGCTTGCCATGCGTGGCTACTATATCAAATACTACTAATAATAAATAGGTAAATAATAAATAGGGAGGTACACAGTACTCAACTGGTAGTACGCATATGCTCACAACAACTTGAATAATTAAGAAGTGTCATTACTACATGCCTTAAAAATTTTTTAAACTTTATTTTTTTAATAACAATAACAAGTTCACAATAATAAAAATCTAATTATAAAGTTATGACTATATGATTCCTACGCCATTTTGTTGACATTCGTGAATGCTCAAAATTAATTGCGTATAAAAATTATATTTAAAATTATTATTAATTATAGCTTAAAATTATTGCTATAAATAAAATTATGCCTTGTCCCAGTACAGTATGAGGCAATCTTTGGGGACGTTCTATGATACAGTGATGACCAAAGAATACTTAATAAGAAAGTCTATTAATGCAGGTAGCTTAGGGACCATATTTCGTGAGAGTCCCTGAGGGAAGCCTATGTTCAGCAATGGACTTACAACAAACTGTATTTATGATGTCAATATCAATAATATTAAAGAGGTGGAGCCATGCTGCAAATATATTAGTAGCACGTGTAGCACGAATGGGTAGACTCGCTGGGGAAGGACCACGCTCTCACATTCTGTGAGAGCGTGGTCCTTTAGGTGTCTCTTGGAAGAATGAATATTCACTTAGGCAATTTAAAGCCTTTGGAAGCGCCTTATAATTATTTTAAGCTAAAGTACCCCGATCACGAAGAAAGGGCTCCAAAAGTTTAAGAAGATAAAATCGTCCTTATTCCACTTGTATGAGGTTTACATCAATCAATTCCTCATTAAATACTTCTTCCTTACCCACTTGGAAAAGGCTCACAATATTTATATAAAAATACCGATACATGGGCTTCACTCTACCACATTCTAATGTGGTAGAGTGAAGCCCAGACTGCCAGACTGCCGCTTCTACAAACGTGATGTGTGAAGTTTTAGACATCATCACCAATTCCATGATCAGCACGGCTCCTAGCCGTAGAGCGTGTCATAAGTTTACCCCGTTGAGCTACTTTCGGTCGTAGCCTTATGAATCTCCTCCTTACAGCTACCATCCATAAGGTCGACACATATGTTCCACGAACCTAAAAGTATGGAAAATATAGCAAAAATACAGTCATAAAATAATAGTAATAACTCGTCAATCATTCAAAGGTGGGAAATTTGTAGAGATACTTTATTGATGTTATATAAAACATCATGAAGGTAAGACAATCTGCAGCCCTGTCATGAAGGGACCCGACTTGTGCAAAGCTATTTAGGTGTGAATCAAACTAAGACACAGAGAGCTGCATTGAGAATAACGACCCGCCAAACAAACAGAAATAGAGACGCAATGCTGCAAAACACAACAAGCATTAATACGCCTAGCGTTAGGCTCACGCCATCCCAAGGTCTCTCATAAAACCCCAGCAGATATTCTCACCAGCACATCTACATCAGTCAGAACCAAAAGATGCGTCAAATCCGTCTCAGCACACCCGCAGACACATCACAGGAGCATACCGCATGCAGCAGTAAGTATGAATGCAACTAACATACGGATGGTTTATTCTCACAACACACCCACCGATCCCTATCGACTTTGGCAACAAAACTGTTAATGTTGTGAATAAAAAATCTACTATCGTATTAAAGTACCACGTTACTAAGACACCAGTTACCAAAAATCATTGTATCGTAGAGCTATTGCACTAAGACATGCAGTTAGCATGCTTGTCGCACTTCAAAGTACTACTAAACATACCCTAATCCGAAAGATAGCCAACGTATCGTATTTGCTAATTATACTTCGTTCTTCGTCCTGTAGATTAGTAACGTTATACGCTAAGACGTCAGTAGGGTATGCGATGTCCACGGGAAAGTTGTATTCCTACCACTAGCCCACTTACTATCGGCATTACACACAGACGTATCGTTTAGCGAGTCCACGTTTACCGTGATCTCGGTCAACGGTTAGTCTATACAACACTATAATTATCCTTTTTAAGTCCTAGTTCTATCAATATAGTGCTTTTATATATTTGAGACCTTCCACATATTTGTATAATTATCAAAGAAAACTAAAGTTTAACTAATAAAACAATGCAATTAAGAAACTATTAAAACAAAAGTCTTACATGTCTTAATATTTAGTACAAATAATGGCTCGTTAATTTACTTAAAATTTTTTCTAATTTATATTTTTCGTATTTATACTAGTTTTAATTTCACATATTCTTTAATATTAATTGAAATAGGAAGACGATGGTATTATATATTATTGTTTAATATTTTGTTAAATACATTTAAGATACTGTGACCGTTGGATTATATTCTGAATGTAAGCGAATAACGTGCATATGGGACTATTAAGAAAATATAGTAATTTCGTAAAAGGCGTATAATGAGATATTGGTCTTGAGGTTTGCGCTTGTGGAGGCGTTGAGCTAGGTAGTACTTAGAATTTTTTTACCATTTTCCATCTATAGTCATATTTTTGATGGCATGCAAAAAATTGCCGTTTTTTGCTCAATTTAATTGCCAAAAAATTGTGGTTTGACTTGGTATTCTAAATAAAAATAAAATTTTATATTATATTACCATGAACTATAAATTGATGAGTTACGACTCGAAAAGAATGCGTCTTAAGCTTTTGTCAATGACGTATACATGAACAAGGTTTGACAATGACTAACTGAAGGCGATACTGGAAGTGGATCCGTTTAAAGTAGGTGTTCTATATCAATAACGAAAAGTTGACAACAAAGACGTTCGCAGAATTAGCAGAACAAAAGCCAGAGATCCGATGTTCTCCAGACCTTACCTCAACAGACTTTCTCTTTCGTTAAAGCTTGTGATAGGCAAAAATTTCAATTCCTTAGAAACAGTAAAGAAGGCCTTTAAAGAGATCGTCGACCAATAAAATAAAATTAAGTTGTATAAGATTTCAAAATCAAAGTTTTCAAATATATATAACTTTTAATAAAATGGCTAACATCGTGCAATCTAGGTGGAGGTCTATCGCAAACATCATACAATATATGTAGGAGTAGGAGGCCTATCCTATGTTCATCAGTGAATTATTGATGTAACGTAATTAATGAAAAATTGAAAAATATTACAACTTTTTATTATCTTTAATTATAATGGAAATTTATTCACTTTCATATACAGAATTATATTTAAAAAAAAACGTTATGCAAATGTTTTATTAGGATAATTTCCTCGGGGAATCAAAGCAATTTCTTACTTTTTCATCTTCGTATAGACTTTCCCGGCAACAATTTTTTGGAAACAAAAGTCTATTTAGGCGTGCTTAAATATTTACTCCGTTTATTTAGAATAAATTAATTTTAAAGTATAATTCAAATAACTAACATAATCAAAATAAAACATAAATTTATTATGAATCATGGGTCTCCTATCATTATGTTGCAACGGGGAAGTTGGCAGCAGTGTAGTCACAATGTGAAGTTTTATTAATATAATATGTGTGCAAATTATCACGATAGCTAATTATAATTAGTTGCTGCTACGTGCTTCGTCTCTAGATAATGTTTTGGAATTATAACTCGCACTATAATTTATAATCTAAAATTATGTTCAATTTTGTTTAATATAATGTTTTGCTGACATTATTCCGAAATTTGAGTGTTACTTAAATCAAGAAACGAAGAAACTAAATTACAAATTACAGCGTTCTTGAAGGCGCAAAGATAGAATATCAAGCAAGGCTCCGAGTAATTTGCTGCCTGACTTGGATAAACTGGAAGTTTAGAAATAAATCAATTAAATAAAATGAGTTTGTTCTTTTCAAAGGAAATGTAATATGTATATAATGTAACATAATACTTACATATTATTATCATTTCTGGTTAAGGGTGATCTCTGTCGTGAACCACTCCTAACAC